>CAJNOI010000108.1:205377-222925 GCA_905250115.1 Adineta steineri
AGTACCAACTGCGTAAATAGTTTGAGCATTAAAGGTGCCATTGCCTGTGTTGAGAAGAACACCGACGCTGGTCGAACCAGTGTTTGCAACAACGATATCGGGTTTACTGTCGCTATTAACATCGACGACTGCTACTGCTTGAGGGTAACTACCAACTGAATAATTAGTTTGAGCATTAAACGTGCCATTGCCTCTGTTGAGAAGAACACCAACGTTGCCGGAACCACTGTTTGCAACAACAATATCGGGTTTATTGTCACTATTGACATCGACGACTGCTACTGAATATGGATTAGTACCAACTGGGTACGTAGTTTGAGCATTAAAAGTACCATTGCCTGCGTTGAGAAGAACACTGACGTTGTTCGAACCATAATTTACAACAACAATATCGGGCTTATTGTCGCTATTCACATCGGCGACTGCTATTGATGCTGGAGAAGTACCAGCCGTATAATTAGTTTGAGCATTAAAGGTACCATTGCCTGCGTTGAGAAGAACATTGACAGTGCCCGCTGAAATATAGTTTGCAACAATAATATCGGATTTGTTATCACTATTGACATCGACAACTGCTACTGGTAATGGGGACGAACCAACTGAGTAAGTAGTTTGAGCATTAAAGATGCCATTGCCAGCGTTGAGAAGAACACCAACATTGCTCAATAAATAGTTTGTAACAACAATATCGGGTTTGTTGTCACTATTCACATCGCCGACTGCTACCGCTTGAGGGCCAGTGGCAAGTGAGTAAGTAGTTTGATTAAGAAACGTACTGCATCCTATTAAATACAAAAACTTTGCTCTCACATCTGTACTGGCATATAGACACTATTCAATCGTCGTATTTTATTCAGTCTTTAAGAGTTTAACTTACTTGAAAATAATTTATCGAAAAAATCATGTCACTGAATTTTGGACAATTTCAGATATTCTAGAGTATAACTAAAGTCAGTTTTCAGTCATTCTGTCCATCTCTATGTGAAACCTTCTCGTGAATCTGAAAAATCAACAAACTCATATCACTCTAGTTAAAACTTGCGTTTCCTTTAAAGAAGTTTCATGATATCTTCGCCTAAGGGACTCCAGAATAACTACCAAATAGAATTCACAATTAGCTGTACACTCAGATCCTGTTCTCGTTCTCGTCCAGAACAGCTTAACAAAAAAAGTAGTTTGTTTGTGTTATTATGGGTCTGTTTTTCAGTATTTCGCATAGGTATACACGGACTTAAAAGTAGAATTATATCAGAGTCTACTTGATGTTGTACTGTTAAATCAAACTAAGCACTACACGTTTTATAAATTTGTAGGCTGTGTTCTTCAATACTTACTCTACAAATGAATATACTTTTCATATTGAATTACCGTGCACTCGTGACTTTATACATGCAAAACAATTTTCCGCCAATGTTGACTGTGGAAGAACACAAGTCATAAACAATAAAAATTCTAGTGCTTAGCCTGGTTAATTAGTACAGCATCTAGTAGATTCCGTGCAACCTCCTGGTGATTGATCGAAAACCATTCCGAAAGAAAAAATGAAGGACGCAGGTGGACAAAACTAAATACGGACCAGCGAGAAGTAATCAAAAGAAAGGCAACAACAACGATGCTTAATGTTTCTTGATAAAACCCTCGTTATGCTACCATACTCTAGTACTATTTTACTATTGAAAGTCTTTTCGAAAACTTAAACTAATGGAATCGTTAGTGATAAGTTTGAATCAATGTCAATTTTTTTAAATGTCGGTCGTCACGGCGGAGGTCTGTACCAGGAACACAATGATTATAATTTGTTATGTCTAGACATGACACTCCTACAAGAAACAGCTGAGCGGATTCTCAGGCAAGTGCGATTTGTTGATCGATAGGATAAATCTTTGGAAGAAAAAATCTCAAGCTTTTTTTCGATAGTGAAACTAATCATCGGTTCGAAAGCTACAAAAAACTACAACATATTATCTAGCATATTACTGACCGGGTGTTGTTGGTGCTGGTGTTGTTGACGTTGTTGTTGATGATGTGGATGATGACGTTGACGATGTTGATGATGACGTGGTTGATGTTGTTGTTGACGATGATGATGATGACGAAGTTGTTGTCGATGTGGATGATGATGTTGTAGTTGATGTTGATGACGAAGTTGTTGTTGATGTTGATGATGATGTTGATGATGAAGTGGATGATGATGTTGTTGTTGATGTGGATGATGATGTTGATGATGAAGTGGATGATGAAGTGGATGATGATGTTGTTGTTGATGTTGAAGACGCAGTTGTTGTTGACGATGATGATGTTGATGTTGATGTTGATGACGAAGTTGTTGTTGATGTTGAAGACGCAGTTGTTGTTGATGTGGATGATGATGATGATGAAGTGGTTGATGTTGTTGTTGTTGATGTCGTAGTAGGTTCTATTTTAGACAAACGAGAATCACAGTGTGGGTGGGGGCGTGGTTGCAGATCTTTTCTTCTCTCCATACCCTCACCCTTACACACACATCCATACCCACACCCACACCCTCTAGCACTAAGCCAGGCTTTAAAGAAGGGGCTTATTGATCTTTTCGATTATAATACCGTTTGTGGTATTCTAAAAGTAACTCTATGAATATATTGCTCGTGATATTTAATATATAGCTAGTAGGAGCGTTTATGAACCGCTTTGTTCCATATGTCTACCAGTTTTTTTGTTGCGATGAATGTAAAAAAGAAAACGAGTTTTTCTCATCGATATATTTATTCTAAATAGTCGTAGTTGTACTTACCGAGTGGAATACGTGTTCCACCCGTAACAATCATAGTAATAGTGTCCGTATTGACCACCAGATTGCCATTTTGATTTGTTATATCAGCAAATAGTTCACATTTAGATGGTAATTTATGAAAACTAAATGCTTTACAATGAACTTGGGCTAAACAAGCCACGTGACAGTGGTGGATATTCGACACATTGATAGTGGCAAATGGTAAGCAAGTTGTGTTAGAACATTGGAATTGCCAACCAGTCATTTCAGATAAATGAAATGATCGTATATTTTGTGCGTCTGATTGTGTAACAAGAAAAAGCAGAAGAAATAAAAGATTCCTTCTCCACCCCATTACCAACAAGAATGTTGGTTGAGAGAAGAATTTCACTTCAAATGAAATGCATTGTGAAGACAAAGCATTAAATACCATTTCAGTTTTTCTCCCTCTTTTTCTTTTTTCTCTTTCTTTTTCTTTTTTTCTCTCTCTCTTTTTCTCTTTGTCTTTTTCTTTTTCTATTTCACTCTCGCTCTCTATCTCTCTCTATTTTTTTCTTTTTGTCTTCCCACATTACAAATATTTTTTTATTTCATCAATATGATGAAAACCTAGTCATGACTTTTTTGTCACGGTTGTGTAGCAGAGCTTTACTTTGAAATATTATGCATTTAGAAAGATAATTGTTTTTCGTAGTTGATGTGCAGGCGGAAAACAAAAATACGTATATCTTAAAATCTTGTTTTATGAAGAAACAATGATCACTTCGTTTGTTTATAGTATGAGACCACTTTATGAAATAACTCAGTTAAAAGACACTACTATTCAGCATTCTAAAATAATTTCAATAATTGTTCATTTTCACAAATAATCGGACATTTTCCTTCGAATAAAATATGCCCGTCCAATCGAATCATGTCTGTCCTTTTTTTTATGTTTTATGCTGTAATAATATACAATGTGTACACAACAGAAAAACTATCTCAAGATAATTGTTTTTCAAAGAAATATTAGAAAAAAAATACTGCACAATGATGTTTGCCTGTTATGATCAAAATAATGGAAATAATATCGTAAAAGAAAACTGTATTACAAAAAAGGATAATAACTAAATATCTCCTGATGTTGGAAAACAACACCGTTACTATGTCGTTAGAAAAATTAATAATAACGTTTATGACGTCGTTACTTTCTTTATACATTTAATTTAGCAAAATTAATATAAATACTCTTTAGAGTTTTGAATATATTGTATGCCAGTATGATATATTCTGTTTTGTTCATGAGTCTTTGAATTCGTAAGATCTAAACTAGTGAGATAATTCTGGAACCATTTCTTCATATTACAATTATGTCTTTTTCTTTTCATACATCATAGATATTTTTTTAATTCATCAGTGCGATGGAAAACCAGTCATGACTTTCTTGTTTTGTCAGGGATGCCTATCAGAGCTTCACTTTGAAATATTATGTATTTACAATGATGAGTTTTTTTCGTAGTTAATTTGCAAGTAGAGAACAAAAAAAATGCATCTGATGATCGTGATTCATACAGAAAAAATTCGTTTATTAGTTTTTAATATGAGACTATTTTTTATTAAACTTAATTCCGTTTGTCAACATAAAAAACACTTTATGAAATAAATCAATTAAGTGAAACCGGTTTTCAACATTCTAAAATAACTTCAATAACTGTTCATTTTTACAAATAATCAGACATTCTTTTTCAAATAAAACATGCCCCATCCAATAGAATGGTTCTTGTCCTTTCTTTATTTTCAGTTCTACGTTGCTATAATACAAAATGTGTACACAACACAAAAACTATCTCAAGATAATTTGATTTTCTTTACAAAAAACCATTAGAAGCAAATATACTGCGCAATGATGTTTGCCTGTTATAATCAGAATAATGGAACCTGCATCGTCGAAGAAAACTCTATTACAAAAAAAGGATGGTAAAAAAAATGCGTTAGTCGTGGAAAAAAATGCATCGTCATCATGCCATTTTGAAAATTAACAATAATATTTATGGCGTCTTTACCTTCTTTGTACATTTTATTTAGCAAGATTTATGCAAATATTCTTTAAGGTTTTAAATATGTTGTATATTATTGGGACATATTCCGTTTTGTTCATAAGTCTCTGAATTCAAAAAATCTAAACTACCTAGTGAGAAAATTCTTGAAACCTTCTTCCATATTACAACTATGAGAAACAACTAACAAGGAACATCTATATTCGGCATTTAGAGAATAAAGGGCGTCCAGAATACTCCCAAAAATCCAACTATCTAAAAAACTCATATAGTCTATGAACACAAAATATCAACGTCTTCTTCAATTTTTCAAATCAACAAGATTAATTCTGAATAAATAAATAAACATAAAGCTATTAATCAATACAGGAAATGATAACATTTTTGAATATTATTTATTGTCAAATAAAAGAGAAAAAAGGAAAGAATACATATACCAGAAATAATAAACTTCGCAATAAGAGGCATTTGGAATTTTCTTCTTCTTTATCAAACTAGTTTAGAAATGGTGATGTAGTTTTATAATAAGTATTATGAAGATGTTACATTGTAATTGATGAGAAAAAATCGTTAAAAATTACAAATTTAGCTTCATAATAGTTATTGTAAAGTTACTACATCACAATGACAGACAAAAACCTTGTAGAAATACAGAAAAAAAATTGAGAGAACGTTTGAACAAACAGAAAGGAGAAAAAGAAAAAAAAGCTTCTTGCTAAAGAAGTATAGTTTACAATGAATAAGTGGTGATATATAGTGATAAACCCATGTGAGGCGATGTGTTCATGAAACAAGAGAAATTTTCTAAACTTATATGACAGATGCTGTTCATAGAATAATTAGGATACTCATTGAATTGAAATAAAAAATATTCTGTTGACCATAATTCAAACCCTTTCATCAAAAAAGACTACATTGAGAACACCAAAAATCGAATTCATATTTGAATCGGCTTTTTTCATCATAAAGAACTACTCATAATTAAAATTTTGTATGAGAACTTGCAGCTTCTATATAAATCATCATTTTATTCATAATCGACTTCTATCGGTATTGTTTTCGAACACTTCTTATTATTTTTGGTTCATGATTCGACGATTTTTCTTAAAACATCAAAATTTATTTACAATGGAATACAATAAATCATTGATTCTTGAAAACAATTTTATTTTGTAACAGTCATATAAATCAGACGTAATAAATTTTTTGATATTCTTTTAAAAGTACTGACACACTCTTATGAACAATATTAAAAAGAAATATTTTATTTTATTAATCAGCGAACAATATTCTAAACTATAATATCAGTAATTAATTCCGTTTGGTCAGTGAATCGTCACATTTAGATCAGTACTCCCCATGCTGTAACATCCCTCAATTGCCACATATATATATATGGATCTATTTATCGTCTATGTTTCTTCTTGACCTAGTTTTCAGATATTATTACATCTATTCGATATCTTATAGTTATGTCATAGATGACCATATAGTCTTCAGTGACTGTTTTTTAATTTAAGGCTCTCCCTTCGCCGGATAAAAAAAAGCAATTTTCGTTAGAAATGTCAATTTGGAGATTTATAAGTAGTCAGATAGCCCATACTCTGTACTTTCGAATGCGTTATGATTTATTGGTTTTATGATAGTTTCTGAAGGTTTTACAGCGGTTTTTATAATACACCCTACATTAAAAATGTTTTTTAGGACTTCAACTATTGAAACTATTTGAGTTTTTCTCTATACCACTTTTTAAAGAAAAAAACCATATTAATCAAAGTATAACCGTGTTTTGCGGTTTTATCGAAACTGTTTTTGTGTTTGACCTCCCCGTATGAGAAAGATTTTTTCGTCGTTTTAAATGCTGCAAAGTTTGGAAAGGTTTTTAAATGAAGTAAAAGCTCAGCGGTTCAACCTAACAAAGCCAAAATTTTTGTTTTCAATTTAGTTGCTTACAAAAAAGTGGAGTTTTGTGACCTGATTTTTGAAATTTTTTTCACAAAAAAATCTCTGAAAAAAATTCACTTTTTCAAAAAAATGCTGTTGTTACGTTGTAGCGGCAAGCTTTTTCTACAGTTTGGCACACGGACACCTGGTTTTTAACTTTTCACATTTGGATAACCCTCGCAAAGCCCGATATAATGAGCTCAGCTGAGGGTGTGGCTGAGATATTACCTCTCATCCCACACCGACATCGACCCTTCAAAAGGGCACCGAGATCGACCTCCAAAAGACAAAAAAAAACATTGTTTATTCAGTAAATTTTCGTTACTTTTAATTCTAGTATTATATAAATAGAAAAATTACTGATCAAAAAATACGGATCATTTAAACAGGACATATATTCAATCTATCAAACGATCACACTACAATTCTCAGCTCTGATCTGCTGCAACCTAGTTGCACTCGCAGAAATGAGGATTGCTATTAAAAGTAATAAAAGGAAAACGACGATTGCAAGTGGCACCATCACGACGGAAATAACCTTTCTTATTACTGTTATAACACCAATCAGAACATTTACCACAATGTGCACAAGCTCGACCGCTACAACCAAGTTGCTCTTGAGAAAGTGATACAGTTGCTCGTGCATCTTCTAAATGAAAATATGTATTATTTATTAAAACTTAACAAGACTGCTCACTACTCTATTCCGAAATAGCATATTTTTTTTATGAATTCTTTTACAATTGAATAACTGTGTTAGTACAAAGGCGAGATCAAATTATACGATTTTAGGTGATAAAAATTAAAAAAACCATTAGAGCCATTTGAGAGATATCATCAGTTGTTCTGTTGATGGAACAAAAAGATTTCATACTGTTTTCTGCTTGAATGAATTTATCAATCAATAACAAAGGATCTCCAAAGATTTTGTAGAGCTGTTAAGAGTGCTTCATCATACAGTCAATAGTTGATGATATTCATACAACTCAAGGAAAATTTCTAGCAATTAAATTTTCAGTTGTTTAGCGTTAACTCAAACCTTATTTTGAATCTTCTCTCGTTACTCTAAACAGTCTCAATCATCTACGACTTTGATCTATTTTTCTTAGAAGAGCTAATTAACAGAACCAACGACTAAGATCAAAGATATAATGTTTTATAGAACTAGAAAGACGAAAAATATATCACTAGATAGTTCGTTCATTGATAATTCTAATCATAGATATTATCAATTTATATGTAGGAAACATATTGATAAGAAAGAAAATAATTGATCTAATCCTTATTCATTATTTTGATGAGCGATAGATTTAGTGGTATTTAGTATATATAAACTGAGTAAGTGATTATTCTTGTTCTGTTCCGTTTAATATACAGAACGAATTTTGAAGAGAAATAGATGTTAGACATGTAAATGATTCTTAATCATTTTCTGATCTATATTTCAGATGATCAACTAAAGTCTCTTACCAATTTTATTATCATTGCACGAACTATGATCTGTATTCTCTGCATCTCGAGTCAATGTTTTTTGAAAAATAACATACTGAAAATTTATTTAAACTGGACGTCCGAAACATACCTTTTAGTATTATTGGTGTTTGTTGACGTTCAACTTCAAGATGTTTTTCTCGAACGTAGATAATACGATTCCATTCTATTTTTTCACTTTCTTCTTTATCAAGTTCAATTATAGTTTCTTGAGAAAGTTGAGTCAGGTCTACATTAAACTGATGAATCCTCTGTTTAAGTTTTGTCAAATCATGTTCAACATAGTTCTCAGTTTTTTTCAAATCAGCTAACTTGTCTGAGAAGCCTTTGAATTCATTTGTAATTTTCACAGATTTTGAATTCATTAGCTGATTAGCTTGCTGACGCGCATGCTCGGCTGTTTGTCGTACTTTTTCAATTGTAACCCTTTCCCATGCATTGATTTCCTCAATTAATGGACTGATTGAGTTGTTCGGTTTTATTGCTCTGTTAATTTTCTCTTGTAGTTTATCACGCTCTTCAACAAGTTCATCCATCTCAGTAAATAATATTTCACGATGACCTTTGAAATCCTTTGTGCAGAAGTAACCATCACAACCTATGCAATGCATTACTCCTATTGGTTTTTGGCAAGTGGAGCATTGATTTGATTTTGACATTTCTATAAGTATAATATGATAGAATATCATTTATGAACATTGATCATAGTAGAGAATCTGCTTACATTATGTATTATAGTTGTGAAACGGATGTGGTCGATATCGACTTTTAGAAATATATACGAAATAAAAAGATTATGAATCTAAAATTGTCGAAGTAAGGACAAAATATATAATCTTGTTTTTATCAGTATTAATAGTAGAAAAGTTTCAAAATAATATCATTAGTAACCATACTTCTAGTCTAATTTGCAACTATAATATACCTCCTGTATTTAATAATAATATTGCAGTAACTCCTTTTAACGTCGCACAATGATAAAAGAAACTCTTCAAAGATGAAAGAAAGTCCACCTCCTGAATCTAGCCCTGTTCGATAAACAAAAACTCCAGTTCAAGCTCAACTAGTATTATTCTTTGGTAATTCAATAATACATACTTTTCTTTGAAATAATCACTGTAGCAGATATTTTTTAATCTTAACTATTTCGTTAATGTTTTATAATTTTGTTTTTTCGCTTTTGTGTGAGGAAGAAACGAAAAGTGAATTTATATTTATTTCGATCAACCAAAGAAAAGAAAAAACCAACATAAATTACCTTTCATAGCCCTTATCAAAGAACAGAGACATGTACGTCATTCTTTTGTTGATAAACTAATGCAAACGAAAGATATTGTAAAATGATGTTGAGATTACAGGTAGCAATAAAAAAACATTGTATTACAATATTGTAACTTCCATTCATCTGAAGAGAATCGCTCACAGAGAATTTTCAACTACTTTCATAGTCATTACTATGTTGTCAATACAAAAAAGCAAAATTATGTAACTCAAAGCCTAAAACAGAAGAAGTAGACAAATCGTCTATGCAAAGAACTTCTATGATAGTTATCCTTAACTAACACATGCAGTCGAATATATTACATTCTTTCGAAATCTATTATTGTAAGCAAGTGAAAAATAAACAACAAAGAAATCATAGAAAGTTTTGTCACTTTGGTTTTTGTATTAGCCATCGATCATTAACAATAGTTTCAGAAACCGAATTTTTTCTCTCGGATCAACTAAACATGATTTCCTATGTGTTTTGTCTGCTGATATTATCTAAAATCAAATTACTTAAAAACTATGGTATCTATATTTTAGCAACATACAGGTCTTGCATAGGTCCTTCATTCTTCTTTTTTACTTTTCATACAAAGAGCTGAGAGAAATCTTCGAAAAACTATGAGTAATACTGAGTTTAACAGCTTCAAGAGTCCCTAAAAATTAGTTATTTCATCGCAAGTTCAATAAAACGTGTACTATTTTTATATTAAGCGATATAAAAGTCTTTGGACAAATGTTAGGCTTTATGTTAAACCATATTATTTGTTTGCTACAAAATCTAGCAATCTTTTACATTTTAAAAACGTTGATTGTTAATTTTGTTATAGATCAAAATTAAATTGTGATATTTTGATCATTTAGGTTTATTTATGAAGATTTTTTTTTAAGTTCGATGAAAGTATTGTGATTTATTTATCATTATTATTAGTATACACCGATCCTGATAAATCGATCATAATCACCAAATACCGTGAGTTTATATCTTTTATTTTTCTATTAAAAAATCTAATTGTTTAGAATATAGCTTGAACAAGTAAATCATTTTTTAAAAAAATCTTTGTGTTCTATGTGTATTATCAAGTTTTCGAATACTTCAGCTGTGTGTAATTTATATAGTGATATCAACGCAAAAAACTTTGATAATCTTCTTAATACATTTTTTTTCTTCATTAACACTTGATAATTGGTATTTGATACACCAAGTATGTTCTGAACGTAATTACTCGCATTTTCAACTCGTTTTTTTCTTTATTTTATTTTTTTTTCTTGTTACAGAATTTGATAAGATAAATATTTTAGATAAATTAATAATCATAAGAAAATTTAGTGGATAGTTTTGAGAACTATGAACAATTGATCCAACTAGAACAAAAAACAATTAAATTCATGGTAATTAATCAAGAAAAGCGAAAAGTGATTGTGAAGAAATGATCAAGTTTGAAATATATAATCCGAAATCTACTATCTTATTAGTTTTTCTTTCTAGTAAGATAAGATCACGCTATGTGAATTGTTATACTAATATACATATAAAGCATTTAGTAAAGTGAAATTGTTTACAGAATCAAGTTTTACGAAACTTATATAAAATATCATGATTTACATCTTCCAAATCAAATGAAAATATTATTGAAATAGAATTCTAGAGATCAAAAGTCGATACATGTTTTATCGACATCTAAGGGATGATATTTAAAAATAGAGTTTCAATAAGATAATCCTTTTTAGTTGTTCTATATAGATCAGAAGCAGTTGTCTTTAATCGAGTGTGTTAAGACAAAAAAAGAAACATTTCATTATGCGAAATCTTTCGTTATTATCCAGTCATTAAAATAATTATGATTTTCTACTGTTGAGAATAATCCATAAATTCCTCTTTTTTTTATTATCATATAGGCAAACATACTATTGATGATATTAAAATATTTGTTAAGTGCATAATTACATTTTACAAATCATATTCGCTTGAGGAATGCGAAACAAAGATATTTTCTGATCAATTTGTAAAAAACGTCTTGTTTTCATAAATTATTTCGTTTCAAAGCATTGTGATCAATGAATATTTTCGAAGTTAAGATAAACAGTCTTTCCATGTAACAAGCTCTATTAAAGAATGAACAGATATGACATGCTAAGCTTCATATAAATTACAAACCGATTTTTGGCTAATGTGTTTGAGAACTCAAGAATTCCTGCATCTCTTTGTTTGGGTCTATATAAGAGTATAACATATAATCGATATATAACGCATCCTTTCCTTTCATTATAGTTTCTGGTACTCACCAGCTATTCCTAACTTTTTAGCTTTTGAACACTCCTCACGGTTATAGTGAACATCATTATAAATTGCACGACTTTTTTAAATACATATCTATATCGGTTCAAGGCTATAGCATCGCTGCAGAGATGATAATTACAAATTGGTGACTTGAAATTCTCTTCCAAAGCTACAATCGTCAAACTAAACTTAGCATAGTTATTATACATCATTTTTCACACGATATACTTCTCGTTTTCTAAGTAGTGAGAAGCACTACAACAAAATGTTATAAACAACCTACCTTTTTTTAATCTGTTTCTTACAAATGTTCACTTGTTTAGATATCAAAATCATGCTCTTTAAACTGTTTTCTTGATTAGTACAAAAATATACAAAATATACAAAATATACAAAATATACAAAATATACAAAAATATACAAGAAATATACAAAAATATTCAGTGAATCAAAAAAATCACAAGCTAAATCAACAATCGTCATCTACTGCATTCTATTTACAGTTCCTGAGATCAGTTAGGGAAAATAACCAAGAGGAGGACAATCAGGAGGAGCAGGATGATGAGCACCAGATTGCTGTTGAGGAGGTGATACAGTTGCTTGTGCACTTTCTAAATGAAAATATGTATTATTTATTAAAGTTTGATAAACACAACGAGACTGCTCACTGCTCTACTCCAAAACAGCATATTTTATTTATGAATTCTTTTACAATTGAGTAACTGTTAGTACGAAGGTGTGATCAGACTACACGATTTTATCTGATAGAAATGAAAAACCCATTGGAGTAATTTGAAAGATATCATCAGTTGTTCTATTGGTGAAACAGAAAGATGTCATACATTTTCTGTTTGGATGAATTTATTAATCAATAACAAAGGACTTCTGAAGATTATGTATAACTGTTGGGATTGATTCATCGTACAGTCAATAGTTAATGATATTCAATAACTCAAGTAAAATCTCAAGTAATCAGAGATTTACTTGTATAATGTTATCTCAAGCCCTAACTTGAATCTTCTCTCTTTACTCTAAACAGTCTCTACTATCTATGACTTTGGTCTATTTCTCTTAGATGATGTAGTTAATACAATCGAACGCTAAGATCAAAGAAATACTGTTTTATAGTTGATATAAAAACACAATGATTTATAAAATACTTAAATAGAGAAATAGAAACTAAACAACATTGAATTAAACAGTGGTGGTGGAAAGACGAAGAATATATCAATTGATAGTTCGTTCACTTATAATTCTAATCATAGATATTATCAATTTATATGTGGGAAACATATCGATAAGAATGAAACTAACTGATCTAATCCTTATGCATTGTTTTGATGAGCCATAGATTTAGCGGTAGTTAGTATATATAAAATGAGTATTTTCTGATTTATATTTTAGATGATCAGCTAAAGTGTCTTGTCAATTTTATTATTACTGCACGAACTGTGATTTATATTTCGAGCATCTCGAATTAATATTTTTTTGGAAAATATCACACTGAAAATTTATTCAAATTGGTCGTCAGAAACATACCATTTCTTAGTGTTGACGTTTGTGGACGTTCAACTTCGGCAGGTCTTCCGCGCCACATTTGTGGTAGCCGTCGTACCACATTTGAGAAACTGAAACGTCTATTTGGTTCGCCCATTTCTATAAATGTAGTGGAAAACAATATTATTGATGAGTATCGATTAAAGTAAAAAATCTTCTTACCTAATGTATGATAATAGTGAAAAGAATGTGGTCGATATCGACGTTTAGAAATATATACGAAATAAAAAGGTTATAGACCTGAAATTGTCGAAAAAAAGGCAAAATATATAATCTTATTTTTAATAAATACTAATAGTAGAAAAGTTTTAAAATAATATTATTAGAAAACATATTTCCTATATTTAACAATAATATCGCAGTAATATTGTTTAACATCGTGGAATGATAAAAAAAACTCCTGAAAGATGAAAGAAAATTTACCTTATGGATTTCGGCTTGTTCGGCAAGAAAAAAATATTCTTTAATCTAAACTATTTCGTTAATGTTTTATAGTTTGCTCTTTTTGCTTACGTGGGCGAAAGGAAGAGAAGAAAAAGTGAATTTATATTTATTTTGATCAATTAAAAAGAAGAAAAAATCAGCAAGATCCACTTTACACTTCACAACGCATATGAAAAAAACAGAAGCACCTACGCCATTTCTTTTTTTTTATTAATGAAATAATGCAAACAAAAAACGTTTCGAAATAATGTTGAAATAGGTAGAAATGGAAAAGGGCGTGAGTGTGTATGAGTAACTTCTCGTTATTTACACCTACACCCTCCAGCCATAATCGTCATAAGACTTTCTTTTTATTATTATTCATCTAATTGAAGTTGAAATGACGATCGAAACTTCTGTTTGAATAAACCAAAAAGAAAACATGAGTATACGTCAATTCTATTCAAAACATCAGCTGAATGCAAATGAAATGCAAATAGTAACAATAAGAGAAAAAAATATATATCTAAATAAAGATGAAGGTAAAATTATGTCAATATGCATTGAAGTAATGATATAATTGCAGAATTATCGTGTTCATATCATATAGTATAGGTACAGAAGACAGAGAGAGTGAAATTAAAATTAAAAATCGAACGATAAAAAAGAAGGTTGAAGAGCTTATTGCCCCACAATCTTCTGCATTTTCAAATGATTTACACTAATATACATGTTCAACTGCACATTCCTTTGAATAGGCAATAGTGGAGCTAATTATTAAACCTTAGAAGTATATAGAAATGCAATCTTTGTCATTTTTAATAAAAGAATATTTTACCAATTAAACAAATAACGAATAAGATTTTCGTCATTATATAACTCCGAAGAAGACAAGTAAAAAATAATACGTATATGTATATCTAAAAATATATATTGAGTAGGTTTGATTACCTTTGATGAAAAGAAAAACAAATAGACAAATATCATGATTATAGTAGCTGCACTTATGTACTATTTTGTCTTTTCATGCTTGAAAGAACAACGTTGATTGTAAAATGGTAATATGCACACTAAATAAGAAGATATTACTGAACAACGAAATAATATTTTATTTTATATTTATTGATGATCAGTAAACATTTGAAACTCAATACTAACAATAAACGAAGAAAAGTCACCAGCTGTTGATGACAATTTGGTAAAGTATGTATTTTTATTTATTGAATACCATGAAAACAAGTTACATTTATATAGAACTTACATTTTAAATGACATTTTATAAACTGTATTATCAATATCGAAAAATAGAACTAGATACAAGAATAAATTTCAATTGATAATATTGTATCAGTCGCGTAATAGAAGGCATCGCACGCAAGCCACGACCAACGTTGCTGTAACTGGTCGTGGCTTAGGTACAATGTCTCTTAGCTAACACATGCAATCGAATATATTACATTCTTTCGAAATCTATTGTTCTTAGCAAGTGAAAAATAAACGACAAAGAAATCATAGAAAGTTTTATCGCTTTAATTTTTTTGTATTACCCATCGATCATTAACAATAGTTTCAGAAACCGAATCTTTTTTCTCGGATCAACCAAACATGATTTCTTATGTATTTTGTCTGCTGATATTAACAAAAATCAAATTACTTAAAAACTATGGTATTCATATTTTAGTGACATAAATGTGTTGCAGAGATCCTTTATCCTTCTTTTTTACTTTTTATAGGAAGAGCTGAGAGAAATCTTCGAGAAAATATAAGTAAAATTGAGTTCAGCAGCGCCAAGATTCTCAAAAATTATTTTTCTGATCGCAAGTCCAGCAAAACGTGTACTATTTTTATATTAAGCGATACAAAAGTCTTTGAACAAATGCTAGACTTTGTTAAGCCACAATACTGGCCTCAATTTCCAAACTGTTTTGTTTCAAGAATGAAGAACTAATCTAAAAAGTTTTACGAAAATCGTTACTGACAGAGTTTTTCATGTGCTAGACTTTTTTGTAATTCTTTTGTTACAGTTTAGCCTCATATACCTTAAAATATTACAAAATGCAAACCTATCGAGTTACAAAAAAGGTCTCGGAGGTCTCCTTAGAAATGTTTGATTTTCACTTTTCCTTTTTTCAAAAATAAGTCTGATATAAAGTTTGTTGGTCAAACTTTGCCCTTTCGAACGAAAAAATATTTCATTGGATCAGAGGTCAGTGTTATGGTGTAAGAAACTTTGACATTTGTCCAAAACTTTTGCATCGGTTAATAATCTATTCACTAATCTTATATTGACTCAAATCATTTCTCATTTACTTTCATTCAATATGCTTTAATCAACGTCAGAAGGCTTTCTTTTTATTATTATTCATCTAATCGAAATTGATATAACGATTTAAATATCTTTTTCAATTAACTAAAAAGAAAACATGAATATACGTTAATCCTATTCAAAACATCATTTGAATACAGGTGAAATGCAAATAGCATTAATAAGAAAGAATATATATATATATATATTTATACATAAATACGAAAGTAAAATTATATTGATATGCATAAAAGTAATGATATAATTGTAGATGTATTTTGTATATTATACTATATAAGTACGGCTGATCGAGAAAGTGAAATTAAGAATCGAACGATGGAAAAGAAATTTGAAGAACTTGTTGGTAAACTGAATGATTGTCCATTATCAGTTGATATTCTTCAACAAATCTCATTAATTCTTAAAGAACAAAATAATGCATGTTTATATTCATTTGTACACAAATCATTTGACTCATTATTAGTGGTTGAACGATGGATGTGGAAAGTACTGAGTGATGATTATTGTGATGAATGGAATAATGAAGAACATTATCAAGAGTTCTTTTATACTTTTACATCATTCAACAAGAACCTAATCCTCAATAATGATGATATTGAACTAAATCTCAAGACTGCACTTCTTTTATCAGTTAGCATTGACCAAGTGAGTTCTATTTTCAAACAAATCAATCAAACTAATAATGATAATGACATGTTTATCACTATTGCTTCTCTTTGGTTTGATAATCATTCATGTTTCATACATTATAATCCTCCTTCCGATGTGTTACCTGTCACCAATCATATCAATCAATATATTCTAGATAACTATATATTAAACAAACAATACAAAACTTATTTAAATGAACTGTCACAATCTGTGATATCGCAATCTGTATTCACTGCTAAAATGTTATTCTATATTAGAACATGTTCATTTTCTATATTTTCTTATATGGGAGCGAATCATCATAAGATTTCATGTATTGCTGATGAATTGGTTCGTTGGATTCGAGATGATTATTTGCAGATAATTCATGTTCATAGTCGTACTATAGGATTATGGAGCAAGGAATTATTAGCATGTATGACCCAGTTAATTGCTTTTGCTGTTGTATTATGGTGTCCGATTGGGCAAAACAAAGTGCTGATTAACGCCCTTTTTGTAGCAGAACAAAGTATCTATGATCATATAGAAGATCTCATGCGAATTATTGATTACAAACCATTTCATAAAGAAATGAAACCTGTACGATCAAATGATGAGACAAGTATCATGGATGCAGCATTGATGATATTAATGGTCATAGTACGAACACAGAACGTAAGTTGGTTTTTTCGTTCAAATGTATCAATACAAAATGCGTTGACAACTCTTGCCGAAGCAGCGTTATACGATGAGATCTGCTTACACATATATGGTATATTAAGTGAAGTTCTAAGTAATGAACAATTTAAAAATCTGAAGATTGCAGATAGCATGGGTGGTTTTTT
>CAJNOI010000108.1:223025-261982 GCA_905250115.1 Adineta steineri
GATGTTGTAATGGAACATTTTGTACAAAACGAAATCGTTTCTTAGGTGTTAGTCAAGCTTATACATTTCAAATATCCTTTACTACTATTATATTCTCTATGAGTTCTTTTTTACTTTTTATTTGATATTTGTATAAATTACAGAAAATGTGCTTCTCTTTTTTTTTATTTACATATTATATTAATAAAGATGTCGATTAATTTTTATAATCGCTCAAATAAATAGATATATTCACTGATCTTTTTGGAGTTTTAAAACAATTTAAATGATATAATTGTACTCGAAGGAAAAAGATCGAGCAGTTTTGATTATAAAATCATAAAACTCATTGAGTTGAAAATAACAACTTCTCTCTCGGCTTGTAAATGTTTATTAATACTTTACATAAAGATTCTTTATTCATTCTGCGGTTTTATATTATTTAGAAAGAAAATACAGTACACACAAAAAAAACTTCAGAACTTTTCAAATATGAGTATGCAACAGATTAATCCATCAAATACTGACATCTACTTTTCATCGTTAATTTTGTAAATAAAACAATCGGTTAAGATAAAAACATTTTCATATAACTCTTATCGTATTTATATTAATTTTCACACATAACAGTTATTTTTTCTCACTAGGTAATAATTCGTCCATTCAGTATTGACGCTTTTTCAAACGATCACATTTTATTTACCTGTTCTATTTTTAATATCTAATGTACATTGAGAAAATAACAGACGCTATGCGTCTACTATTTCCGAAGAACATGCTTTTGTAGACTTAAACAGTAAAATTAATGTATATGTCGAAGTACAGAATAGAATTTAGTTCAGATTAAAATTTTGACCTAAACTAGAACAAAATGAAATGTGTTAAAATAAGAACGTTATATAGCTGTAAGCAAAAAATAGAACTCATGATTAATTCAATTTTTCTGTCTGTTGGTTCTCGAAAACATGTTGAGGTGTGTAAATCTAAGTGAACTGTTATCATACGTCATATGTGTTTTCCGTTTCTGTCATATACTTCGTTTCGGATTTTTCCTTTCTATCATATTCTTCGTCAGGCGTTTTTCCTTTGTGTTTTCTCTCTCTCGCGTTCAATAGGTATTTTCCTTCTTATGCCTTTTCTCCACCTTGTAAATAGTTGCTTGTGTACCTACAATAAATAACAAGTAAACAGTAAAAGAAATTTTGTAAGTTTCAGATTGAGATATGCATAAATTTTATTAGGAGTATTAACTATTAAGTTCAAATGTTAGTCTCCGTCCATTATTGAAAAAGTATCGCTAACTAGATCTTATTCCAAAAGTTTTTGCGTCTTAGAACAATGAAAACTAAATGAACTTTAGTTTTGCGTATTTTCAGTACATGAATATTTGTCCTGCGAAGAACTTTTATCCGTATCAAAAAATGATTTGTTCCACTGTTTCTAGAGTAATTAAAAAATATAATTAGGAAGAAAGCTTCAATTTTTATTGATCGAAGGAAGTGATATTGTAAAAAAACGGAAATCATTTTATGAGAACATATATGACAACAGTTTGTCATTCGGATCCGATTTCGATTGTCTAGTAAATATTGATTCTATATCAATAGCAGACAGTTTCTACGTCATATTTTTGAAAGCTAGGAAGTAAAAGCAAGCATATATAATATCACGTCTATAATTGTGATTTTGAAAATACACATAAGCAAGAGATTAACACTTCATTTTTATGTTTTTTTTTATTATTATCTAATAAAATAAATTGTTATCTTTCTAGAATAAATTATATATATAATCTCAATATTATAAATTCTAATTTTATTATGAATTTATTTCTACATTCATATTGACAGATTTTTGATCTAATAAATCCGTAAGTAATAAATGAATAAATAAATATCTCTGATTATTATTTTCATTCTTATTCGAATGATTATCTAATAGTTTTTCTAATAACGATTTTTCAGAAGTTTTTATCTGTTTTTCATCTGAATCTAAATTTTTTATTGTTTTTGTTTTTATAATAAGATTATTTTCTGTATGTTCATGAAGATGTTCAACAAGATGATTTTGTCGCGTAAAACAAATAGGACATCGAATAGAATAATTTGATATCAAATGTTGTTCATTTATATGTTTAATTAAAATATTTAATGAGAAACCATTTTGATTACAATAAGGACATGTTAAAGACATTGGAGAACGTTGTGTACGTATATATCCAAAATAAATATGTTCATAATCATTTGATGTTAGAATAAGTTGCATTGGATGATGAATAGAATGTGTTTGAATTGATAGATTTTGATTTTTATCATAACATATTGAACATAAATCAAAATCATTACATATTAAACATTTATAACGACGACCTGAAAAATTTAATTTTCGACATAAATCACAAGAAATTCCATGATGTATTGACATTGAATCAGAAAGAAATTATTTTTGGTTGCTAAGATATTAATATAGTCTTATAGAAATATTTTTCAATTTAAATAATCTATAGAAATCAGCAGGGTGATTATAGTTATGCATGAAATAAAAAAAGAACTAATATTAAATCGTATAATTATCGTCGCGAACTACAGTCGATATTCTTGATTTTGTAACCTTTGAAAATAAAAGTACAAAAAAATAGTTAGATAGTTGTAATTTAGCCTTCTTTTTTTCTTCTCTTTCTTTTTTTAACTAAATTACTTGCATTATTTATACTTTCTTCGGGGTTATGTGCTTTTTTAGAAATGAGAAAGAGAGAAAAGAAAAGTAATTATGTCTATCGTTTTTATAAATATCCAAAAGCACTTGTTTGATGATTGGAATAATATGTTTAAAATAAGAGTTTATAGGTCTATTTACGTATTATATATATATTTATTGACGAGCTTAATAATTCGACTGCATTCATATTTAAATCATTTTCTTCTTCCCGTATATTTACTCAGAAATCAGTATTATGGTTTTTATTTTTTTGTACTTTAACGTTTTTTAATATTAAAGAATATAGTATTTTCGTATGCATAATAACGATAAGGTAGAAGAAAAGGTTATTTTTTTTCTAAATTCTCATAATGACCTGTTAGATTTTGAATAATCGTAGAAATTTATATATTAGTTTTGAAAAGAAAACTTCTAAGGAGTTTGCATTGGAATCTGATTTCTTTTTTGTATTTAATGTATTAATCAATAGAGTTGTTTGAATACGACGAATGAGAAACGAAAAGAAACAGTCGTACGATACATGTAAGTTAAAATAGTCATGAATTTATAGTCAGACGATAGGTAGAATAATATGAGAAAGAAGAAAAGGTTAAAACGAATAATTTTTTTCTTGTTTTCAAACCCTCGAATGTACAAATAATGGAGATTTAAATATTTTTTTAACTTAATAAAAAATGTCATTTTCCTCCGGTACATACAATTAACGAGGATATGAGTGTAACAATAGTATTTTCTAGACATTTCTTGTATTACTGTAATTCTCGAAAATTATTATCATGTAATGAATATTCATTGAAATTATAGTTACACAATAGAATGAAATAGGAAAGCTTACAATCGACTCGAAACATCTATTTATTCTGCTATAAGTACAAATATATTTTTAGTACCAGTATTTTATTTTACTTTTTTTCAGAAAACAACGAATTAAATGTCGACATCCACAAAAACAGCGCGGCCAAAAATAAAACATAAATCTATAATATCTCAAAAACAAACAACATCATGTGTCTTATCGGATTTTTCTGATTCATCTGAAACTTGTAATTGTATTAAAGATTTATCGATAGTTATCGATGATAGAGAATCTACCTTTTCGCAACAGCCTTCATCATTAGAACTACATTATCCTGTATTTACTATTGCTGTTGGAATATTTGATATTCTTATGCTCTTTGTTGTATACATTGTTCAAGAAGGAACGACGATAACGTCTGATACATGGATTGTTATGGGCTCTAAATATGTTCCTTGTATGAAACCACTTTATTCTACATCAGAACAAGAAATGTATAATACTCAATTAAAATCTCAATGTCGACCATTTCTATTTCCTTATCAATTTTTTCGTTTTGTTACTCCGATATTTCTTCATGGAGATGGTACACACCTTTTAAGTAATCTTATTTATCAAGCGTTAGTTGGGACTCTTTTGGAAGGAAAATATAGTATGAAAAAATTAGGAATATGTTATATTCTATTTGGCTCTAGTGGTAATATTATGAGTGCTTTGTGTAATCCAAGGAGCAGTAAGTAAATAATGATGATGATACATGTAAATGAACTAAAAATTTTGATATATTTTAGTATCTGTGGGTGCATCTGGTGCTGTTTATGGTCTTTTACTCTTCTGTATTATTGATAATACTTTGCGAATTTTTCCTACTAATAATATTCAAGAGAAAAGTAATCGATTTTTCATTACATTTCTATCTATACCATATTTTATATGGAGTATA
This sequence comes from Adineta steineri, assembly GCA_905250115.1. NCBI lineage: Eukaryota > Metazoa > Rotifera > Eurotatoria > Adinetida > Adinetidae > Adineta > Adineta steineri. The sequence continues at coordinate 227,462 of CAJNOI010000108.1, forward strand.
TGTTTTGATGTTGATGGATCGGGTCGTACTGATCATGCAGCACATATTGGTGGTGCAGTTATGGGTATTTTAATAGCTGTATATTTATGTGATATGCCAGAATGTATAACAACTAGAATTTTGAATGGCAAAGAGAGAATTCCATGTATTGCATTGTCTTTAATTATAGCTTATTTTGTTATTACATTGCTTATCTTTTATTTATTCATACCGGTCAATCTCAAATAATTAAAAGTCCAACGAGTGATATGTTCATACATTGTTCAGATAGTGTTATTATTGAAACAGTACAAGTATACAATTATATTAAAAATTTGTTTTATTTTCAAGAAAAATATTTATGATTTTTAAAGTTTTATTTTTATTATTTGTAAATATATAGATAAATATTTGAAATAAATTTATTTATTAATTCAAAATAATTATAAATATATCTTGTGAACAATAGTATCTTACCGAATAATAATAATTGAGAAAGAATATGTTTCTTTTGTACTGTTATAAAATTAAACTCATACAGATCTTTAAACTCAAACGAAACTAATGCATAATAGTTGTGTTATATGATATAAATGTCTACATATAAATCAGTCTTCAACTTATTCATTTCATTTATTAAATTTTTATTTTGCATGCTGATATTATACTTCTTTGACTATAAAAATGATGAATCTACGAAACAATGTCTTTCTTTCTAATCTCAATACTAGGTGAAATTTTCTACATTTAGTCGAAACGTTTTATTATAGACATGAAACACAGTACATAGAACAAAATGAACGACTTCATGCAAGATCAAACAATAGAATGAGAACAATTGTTGAAATTTTATATTAATTATTTTTGTGTACATGATACTTCATCTATCTAATGATTTATGTAAACTATCGAAAATTTTTTTACTTATGATTATATATAGATTCACGATTAGTAAAAGATTTTTAACAATAGTATGAATATACGAAAATATCCAGTGATACACATGATAAAAACTTGATTAGAATTAGTATGTATATAGTTTAGTCACAGTTCAAAGAGTTATGTGAAAATAATTTTATCGATATATAAATACAAAAAGTAAAAATAAGTATTGCCAGTCGTATAGAAAAAGATTGATATGAATATTCTCCTGTTGTCTTTTACTTGATACAAAATAAATTTAATTTATTACTCTTTCAATATAAAATTCTTTTTCTGTAATGTGCTAAAAAGTACTTTTCTTTTTTTTAACCCTTCTTTTAAAGAAGAAATGAAACAAACTTTTACAGGGCTAATGCGTAGTTGTTTTTTCTTCTCTTTTCATCATAAAACACATCTAATGAGAAGAATGAGTAATACATGTGCATTTTCTATCAACGATTGCCGTGCCTGCCTTTTACGTCTCGTGATCGTTTCTTTTTTTTCTCTTTTTCTTTCATTTTTTTGCACAAACTCAAGGTAAAAGGAGTCGCATAAAAGTTGCAAACATATATGTTGACATACATCCGCCTATTAAGCGACTGATACAATACTATCAATTGAAATTTATTCTTGTATCTTATTCAGTTTTTCGATATTGATAATAAAGTTTATAAAATGTCATTTAAAATGTAAGTTCCATATGTTTGTGACTTGTTTTCATGATATTCGATAAATAAAAATACATACTTTGACAAATTGTCATCAACAGCTGTTAGCTTTTTTTCCCTTTATTTTCAGTATTGAGTTTTGAATGTTTATTGATCATTAATAAATACAAAAAGAAGATATTTCTTTGTTTTCCTATAATATTTTCTTGTTTAGTGTCCATATTACCATTTTAAAAACAACGTTGTTCGTTCAAGCATGAAAAGATAAAATAGTACATGAGTGCAGCTACTATAATCATGATATTTGTCTATTTGTTTTTTTTTTCTTTCATCAAAGGTATTCAAACCTACTGAATATATATTTTTAGATATACATATACGTATTATTTTTTACTTGTCTTCGTCCGAGTAACATGACGGCGAAAGCCTTATTCGCCATTTGTTTAATTGGTAGGATATTTCTTTTATTGAAAACGATAAAACTTGTATTTCTATATATGCTTCTAAGGTTTAACAATCAGTTCTACTACTGCATATTCAAAGGAATGTGCGATTGGACCTACACATTGGTGTAAATCATTTGAAAATGCAGAAGATTGTGGAGCAATACGTCATTGCACCGATACAGCTTGGGTTAACGACAATAAATACGCATCAATTGAATCATCAACAACATGCAAATGGTGCCAAAAAATTCTTGAAAATACTTACAATGGAATACAAAATTTAGTCAATGATGAAGTTTGTATTATGTAATAAATAATTATAATATGAAACCTATTTTATATTGTAGAATGTAATTGTAACTAAATTGGCTGAGGGATGTAAATTATTATCATCAAATGATTTCTCATCCAAAGTGAGTTTAAATTATATTTATTAAATATTTTTTATAAAAACGGAAATTATCTAGTGTACGAACATAATCAATACTTATGGAACATCAGTTACTTCATTGATGAAGAATAAAGTAAATATAAAAAAAAGATGATTACTAGTTTTTAAATAACTTTTATCTATAATTTTGCAGCGTTATGCAACAATATGTCGTTTAATGAGTATTTGTTCAAGTGAACCGACTATTGAAAATCCACCAGTGATTGTTGGACAAAAACGTTGTACATGGGGTCCATCATATTGGTGTTCATCATTAAGTAATTCACGTGAATGTGCTGCAACTGTTCATTGTTCAAATAAAGTATGGTCACAACAAGCAATTGAAAAGAAGAAAAATGACAATATCTGTCAATATTGCGAATTTGTTATCGGAAAATTACGTTCTTTTATAAATGATAATACAACAGAGGTATATTGCAACAATGAATTAGAAGATAGTCTACAATTTTTTCTTCTTTTGCAGATTAATGTAGAGAAATGGTTATCCGGTGCTTGTTCAATGTTACAAACAAAAGATGCAGTTGATAAAGTAGTACAACTATAGTTTTTTTTTCAAATTATTTAATTAAAATTTTTTTAGTGTGTACAAATGATGAGTAAATATGCAGATGAAATTCTGGTTTTAATCAAGAATAAAATTGTAAGTTTATAATTTTTAGTTTATTTCTAATGATGTTGATATAAAATAGGATGCTGGTATAATTTGTCATTTGGGAGAAATGTGTAACGAGGCAACAATTGTCGTACGTGTTACACCTGATGAAAATCAACTGAAAGATGTTGCTGATGGTCAAGTTGAAAAGCAACTGAAAGACGTTGGTGGTGGTCAAGTTGAAAAGCAACTGATAGAACTTGGTGGTGGTCAAGTTGAAAAGCAACTGATAGAACTTGGTGGTGGTCAAGTTGAAAAGCAACTGATAGAACTTGGTGGTGGTCAAGTTGAAAAGCAATTGAAAGAAGTTGGTGGTGGTCAAGTTGAAAAGCAACTGAAAGAAGTTGGTGGTGGTCAAGTTGAAAAGCAACTGATAGAACTTGGTGGTGGTCAAGTTGAAAAGCAATTGAAAGACGTTGGTGGTGGTCAAGTTGAAAAACAATCGAAAGAAGTTGTTGTTGATGATGAAAAATCAAGAATGTTATGTAATATTATTGTTCGTGCTACATATGACCTTCTTACTAATCAACAGAAAACTCAACATGAAATTCACACATTTTTGAAAGATGATTGTCAAAAATTATCGTCATCTGAACTTATACAAAAAGTAAAAGAAATAATTAAATAAAAAAAAATCATCATTATATTTTTATTTAATTAGTGTGGAGATTTAGTTGATCAACGTGGTGACGGTATTTACATAGATGTACTTAAAAAAAAGGTAAACCGTAAAAAAAATTTTGAACAAGAAATATAATTTATTTTTTACAGGAATTATCAAAAATCTGTGATCATTCTAGTGATTCTGATGTAGCTCAAGTATAATATTCCTAACTGAATTTTTTTAATAATATTAATTGTTCTATTTAGTCCATTTCACAAACTCCTTGTGATATATGTACATTCGTTTTAGCAACAGTTAAATACATGCTCAATGCTAAACATCCAGAAGTAAGAAAAACTATATTGATTATTACGTCTAATCATTACTGTATTTCTCAAAGGATAAAGTTCTTCTGTATATTGATGAACATTTATGTTCAGATTTACATGGTGAAATTCAAACAAATTGTAAATACATGATAAAAACAAACGGAGACGATCTCATTAAGAATATCCAACATAAAACTGTAAAATTTACAAAAAAAAACTGTTCATCTAATATATTAAATTTCAATATTTAGAAACCAATACTTCTTTGTACTTATTTTCAAGTTTGTATGGATAAAATTAGTGATGGAACATTTCCAGTACAAAAAGTTAGAAATTTTGCATTGTTAGTCATAATAAATATTCAATATAATTTTAGAGTGAAATGCGTTCATTTCTCAAAGAAAGTATTTGTGATCAACTTGGTCCATTTGAAGAATCAGTAAGTTTTGTTTCTACTGTGAAAACTAATTTTTAGAATTTTGTTTTTTATTAATAATTAGTGTCATGCATTAATGGAAACAGATACGAATCGTCTTCTGAAAACATTTGTTAATGATATCGTAAGTTTCTATTGTTCGTAGAATAGTATTTAAAATTCGATATGATAATAGAATGGTGATGTTCTTTGTCAAATGTTTGGAATATGTCCAATGAAAATGTCATTTATTGATAATTTATCGATTAAAGATGTGAGTAGAACTATTATCATTAATATAATTCGTTTCAATTTGAATAAAATAGGATACAAATAAATGCAAACGTTGTATCGATGATTTCACACGACGAAAACATATTGCTGAAAAACTTCTGGTATATTCATTTCATCTATTTTTGTATTCATAATTATCCTATTAATTTTTAGAATCATTCATCAGAATTTCTTCATCATTTCTGTGGACAATTACCTCAAGAAGATGAAGTATATTACTATAGATTGAATTATTTCTTCAATTATTTTCATTATATTTTAGTGTATTAAATCAGTTGATGAATCGATAAATAAATTGGTTGATTTTATTCGATCATTAGTATGAAAACTATATTAGAATAATACCTTATTGAATATTTCTCTTTTATTTAGGATCCACAAGGTATTTGTATTGAATTAAAAATGTGTGATCAAACATTACTAGAAAAAATTCAACCACTTCAAATAAGTTCATCAGATAATATCATAAGTGTAAGACAATTATATTTTAATTTTTAAAGAAAATATTAATATTTATTTTTAGCAAGAAATGACTATATATATTAAACACGAAATCTGCGCAAGACTTGGACCATTATCCAAATTAGTAAATATTTAATTTTTAATTGATAATTATACATTTTTATACTTTCTATAGTGTACTCAAATAATAGATTCAGAAGGTGAAAATTTGTTTACTAAGATTTCTAAAACTATTGATCCACATCAAGTATGTTCTATACTTAATATATGCCCGACAACTAAATCATTTGAAAATGTAAATTTGAAAAATGATCTCCTTGTTCTTTATTTTTTACTATAAAATATTATATTTTAGTGTAATGATAAATGTGAATGTTGTGTATCTAAACTTGAAGATTATCAAATACGATTAGCTTCATTTTTAGTAAGACTCTTACTTAAAAAGTATATTTATATTTGATATATTGTTTTGTTTTAGCAAACAATGCTTACGACAGCAAGAGCTCTATGTGATCGTATGACAGATGCTGACGACGTAAATTAATAGAAACGAATATATTATAGAAAATCATCTTTTTATTTTAGTGTCATCAAGCCGCCACTGAATTTGAAACGACTATTAATAAAATAATTAATAGTTTTGTAAGTTTAAACAAAATCTCTACGACTAGAATATAGCGGAAGCACATTCAGAATTCTGTGTAATACTCTAACTTTTTCCTTAGTTTATATTTTACAACAAAAACTGCTAAAACATAATCCGAGATTATCAGTAAATCATATAATGAAATTTTGTTTTTTTATTAGAATGCCAAACAAATTTGTCAAACATTATCACATTGTTCAGCAGTTTCTACAGGAGTAAGTGTTTACATATCTATTTCAAATAGATAGAAGGATAAATCTTTAGGACGCTATCAATGGTGATAAATGTACAAGTTGTAAAAATCAATTAAATATTCGTCAAAATAATTTCCGTGCTATAATCGATGAAACAACTGGTCATTTTCTTTCATTTTGTACCAGTGATGATTGTCGTATATTTGTTGAATTACTAAAGCAACAAAAATTATTAACTAAAATAGATGAAATAAATCCCTTGACAGTTTGTCAAAATTCAGGTTTCTGTTCATCGTTATCGTCAGAACAATCGGTACAATTTTTTTCTGATTTAATGGCAAATACTTTTTCGAACTTTGAATTACCCGATGATATTTGTTCAAATTTTGGAGATTTGAAAACTATCTGTACATATTTATTAACATCAAAACAAAGCGCTCGTTATAGCAATATCTATATGGCATTTGTTAAAAATAATCTTACTATAATTGATGAAGATTTACGTGCACAAAGCACGGATTCTTGTGATACATGTAAAAATGCTGTTCAATCATCCAAAGATTTTTGGTTAAATACATTAGTAAGAATAAAAATATTTTCTTTTGAAAATAAAATCTAAATTTTATTGTCTTTTTTTTAGGAATCAATTCGTGATGTTTTCTTACAAACATGTGACCATTGTCCAGAAGAAGATCAATGTCGAAATTTTTATAATCAACGATATGATAATCTTAAATCGTATTTAGATAATATCAATCCTGAACAATTCTGTCAAAAAACTCATATTTGTTCATCAATTGCATTATCGAATACATGTTCAAGATGTGTTGAACGTTTCCAAATGAGAAAAGATGGAATTTTACAAGGTATTGATCGAGTTGCAGGACATTTCATTGATCTTTGTCAACGACATGCTGAAAAACAATGTCAAATATATGTTAAACATGTACATGATTTATTACAAAAATCAATAGAAAAATTCAATCCAAAAGAAACTTGTAGTATCATTGGTTTTTGTACTAAGGATGGCAATGACAATACACTAGATTTCGATGAATATGAAAAAAATTTACAAGAAGAAATTGAGAAAAATATTTGTTCATCATTGGGTTCATACGAACCATTATGTAAAAACGTTATTCAAGGAAATACAAAAGAAATACAAGCATTAAAGATCAATTATGATATTACAGATGTATTGAAAATTGGAGAAGACTTAACGGAAAATTTAGTGAATGATGAAGAACATGGTAAGTTTTATTATTTGACTTTCGAATAAAAATTCAAGCAAGAAATACTCTCATTTTATTTAGTTGCATGTCGCAAATGTAAATGTCGATGTTGTGCTTTTCGAGTTGGTCAACGAAAACGTCGTTTACAGTTCAAAGGCAATCATGTATTTTCCGCTTTAATTCGTTCATGCGATCATTGTCCAGCTAAACAACAATGTCGTAAACATTGGCATATGGCTAAAGCTCGATTTGATTGTCATATTGATAAAATAAATCCTAAACGAGTTTGCACACATCTTGGTTTTTGTAATAAAACATTAATCGATGATAATACAGAAGAAATTTCAACTAATTGTGAAAAAACAATTGTATCAGAAGTAAAAGAAATTCAACAAATTGATACTTCTAATTCAACATGTATTTTATGTGAATATGTTATGAATATTCTTTCTAATTATATTCATAGTCAATCAACCGAAGAAGAAATTGAACAAAGTTTAAAACAAATTTGTAATCAATTACCATCAATCCTTCATAATCAATGTCAAGATTATATTGATAATTATGGTCCAGCGATTATTGCAATACTTCTTCGTGAATTTGATGTCTCAACAATCTGTCATAAACTTAATTTATGTACAAATCAAATGAAAATCGATATTACACATATAATGAAAGCCGATGTGAAGACATGTAGTATTTGTAATTATATCTCAACAAATCTTTATTTAGCTTCTCAACGTAATTCAAATGAAAAATCTTTTCAACATGCTTTATCAACTGTTTGTTCATATTTAACTGAGGAAGAAAATTCGAAATGTCAAATTATAATTCAATTATTTTCTTCAAATATAAAACAATTAGATTTAAATCCAACTAATAGTTTCTGTAAACAATTATCAATATGTGAAACACCAATGATTGAATTAAAACCAGCTGTTATATTAGATACAAAAGATAAAATTGAATCAAATATTAACGAAGAAAAAAAATCTTCTTCTATGGAAAATTTAAATTTAGCACCAAAATGTACATTATGTCATTATGTTATTTCATATTTGGATGCAGTTATGAAAAATAATAAATCTGAAGAAGCCTTTGAAGAAGCTTTAAAAAAAGTATGCACTATTTTACCAAGTAAGTTTAATGAAAATTGAAATATTTAATACTAAGTATTGATTGTAATTAGATAAAGAACGTGCTCAATGTGAAGATTTTATTAAAACTTATGGTTCTACTCTTGCACAATTAATTGCGGATATGGTTGATCCAGATACAGTTTGTCGACAACTTGGAATGTGTCAAGATTCTTTAGTACATGATCTATATGAACAAACACCATATACATGTACTATTTGCCATTTTATTGTTACTCGAATGAAATTTTTTATTGGTCTCAGTCAAAAAGAAACCGAAGTTTTTACATCAATTAAAGAATCATGTAATTTATATAATGCAGATCATCTTAAAAAACAATGTAAAGATTTTCTTGATCAATATGGAGATCATCTTATTCAAATGGTTTCGACTGATACTGAACCTAAAGTTGCATGTCAAAATATTGGTATTTGTGGTGAAACTTATAGAAAAACAATCGAAATAACAATTCCAATTTCATCATCAATAAAAGATGATAAATGTGCCGCTGGTATGAACTATTGGTGTAAAAGTCGTGAAAATGCTAAATTATGCAATGTAAGGAAATAAATTTTGTATAGTAAGTAAATGTTTATTGTATGTTTTTTGTTTAGGCTGTTGACATATGTGAACGTGAAATTTGGTCGAAAAACAAAGATATTATTTATTAAATACAAATATTATTTTATTTTCTCTTATCATGACATATTCAAAAAAGTTAAAATATTGACTTATTATTTATGACACTATTCTAAATAGATCAACAAAAAAGAAATATTTTTATGTTTTAAACATATATGCATTTACATATTTTTTTTTCTTCTTATTCATATCTATTTCTTGTAGTTATTTCCAATTCATTTTCTTTTTTTCCTTTCTTTTTTCTTTTAATATAAACAATTATTTATTATATTTTCAATAAACCAGAATTTTTCAAACCTATAGCCATTATTACAATAAATGAGCAGATAAAAATCGGTTACGGCCATACCACGTTGAATACACCAGTTCTCGTCCGATCACTGAAGTTAAGCAACGTCGGGCTCGGTTAGTACTTGGATGGGTGACCGCCTGGGAATACCGAGTGTCGTAACCTTTTTTGTTATTAACTTCATTGCTCTTCGGTCAATATGGAATAGAATTAGAAATAATATTGATCTTCTCTAGATAACATGACATCAAATAATAATACTTAATTAAATTTTTTTATCAGAAAAACAATATAAATAGAACATTTTGTTGTTTTATTTTTTGTTCCAAATGGCTGATATTTATTTTATTTCATCACTAAAAAAAAAGAAGAATAGAAGCAGCAGAAGAAGAAGAAGAAGAACAATAACAACAATAACAATAGAACAGTAGCCATAGCCACATATCTTCCTACAAGGATAACGAAAAAGAGCACCAATCTATTTAATATATCAATTATTCGAATAGAATGAGAAAATAATGTCAAGTGTATTAATTGGACAAGTAGATTATTATTATATATATATATATACACATACGCACACAAACGACTATTTATTAGATAGCAGGTACTAATTCATCTAAAACACATGCATTTATAACCATGTGTAAAAAGAATAAGTCATATGTAGTATTTGTTGTAAAGCATAAACACTGTTTGTATGAATTACAATGGTCGAACATAAGTTGCAGGAAAAAGACCAATAGTACCACGAACTTCACCCTTCCACCAATTTGCATCACTTTGATCTAACATTCGAATACGATCACCACGTTTTAATTCAATTTCACCATCTTCTTGTGGTTGAAAATCGTAAGCAGCTACATATGCTTGACCATCATTTGATGGACCTGAAGAATTTGAGGGTGGCGGTGGTGGTGGTTGAAAATTTTGTATTGTTCTTGGTGCACTTTTAATATTATTACTCTAATAAAATAAAAGATAAATAATTCTTGTTTTTCTATTTATATATTAATTTACATATGATTGTGTTTGTGTTTGTTCTGAACCCATATCTTTAAGTAATAAATTTTGTCCACGATTAACAGAAGTTGTACGATGATATTCAATTAATTCATTAACTGAATCAAATTTAACAACCCATAAAAAATATTTACCCATACCATCACGTAAAACTTTAAAATGTTGAACTTGATCTTGACATTTGACTGAAAGTGAAAAATCACCCGGAGATGATTCACACATTCGTACAAGAAAAGCACCATCAGCTTGTTGATATCGTTGAGTATTTGAATCTTTTTGAAGAAGAATTTTTTCGGCTTCAGCACGTGATATACTTCCATAAAACCAACTGAAAAGAAAAACAAGAAAACAACTGAATATTTTTCTATTCTATAATATTCTCTCTCGATCTTAAATGACTTTAAAAGAATACTTACGGATGAGGAACCACTTCGATGTAAGTTTTTGGTACATAACCTTCTTGTCCTTTTAATTCAGCTTTATACCAATTCATATCTTCTTCCATATTGAGTATCTATTCAAATGTATATGCATATAAATATATAAAACTAGATGATAAATCATACTTTGAGCATAGCTCCTTTCTGGAAACTAAGTTCATCATTGGCCGTTGCATTAAAATCATAACGACCGTAGGCTTGCATACTTTTATTTTTAGTTCTTCAAAACATATAAATCTAAAAATCAATATCTAAAATCAATATAAATAATAGCTGATTACTGACACAAAAGGAAAACATTTTTTTTTGCTAAAAAAGAAATCTCATTCTTGTTTTTGAAAATATTCTTTCGATTCAGTTGGATTAGGTTTAATTGTATTTGGATTTGTTTTTTCATTCCAATTAGCTGGACATACTTCGCCGTGTTTTTCAACAAATTGAAATGCTTTAACAAGACGAAGAATTTCATCGACGGAACGACCAACTGGTAAATCATTAATAGTTATTTGTCTTAAATTTTGTTTCGGATCAATTATAAATAAACCACGTAATGCAATACCACCATTATCTTCAATTAAAATACCATAACGTCGTGAAATTTCTTTTGAAAAATCACTTAATAATGGATATTTAAGTCCACCAAGTCCACCTTGTTTTCTTGGTGTATTGATCCAAGCTAAATAAATACAAGATAAAATGCTACTAGTTTATTAATTCTTAACCTACCAAGATGAGTATATATTGAATCAGTACTACAACCGATAACTTCAGTATTAAGTTGACGAAATTCTTCTAATTTTTCATTAAAAGCAACAAGTTCAGTTGGACAAACAAATGTAAAATCCAATGGATAGAAAAAAAGTACGACATATTTTCCTTTATAATCGGATAATTGAATATCTTTAAAATGTCCATTAATGACTGCTTGACCTTTAAATTCAGGTGCTGGTTTTGATATAACTGGAAATGAACTACAATGATGTGCTCGACATGGAATTGCTTGTAAAGAACTAGTTGCTCCTGTTTTGATTGTTAATGAAGAAAGATGGCGAAACAATTGACGATACATTCCTATATATCTTTATCTGTGTCTAGAAAAAGTAATATTAATTGAATGAGAAAGAGAGAGAAATTGTCTAGTCTTTATGATCGAAAAAGAGAAAGATTTAATTTGAATTTGATGAAATAAATATTTAACGCTTGAATGCGCGTTCATCGATCGATCATTCGATTGTTCTTATGTAAAAAAAAAGAAGAAGAAGAAGAAGAAGAAAGAAATGTAAGCAATCAAATTTAATAAGCAATTGTACTCATATATGATACAAAAATTTTACACAAATTATGAATGCATGTTTAAAAGAAAAATGGTGACTCAATATAGAACCTTTTTCTTTTTCTTCTGTGTAAAGTAAATACTACATTTTGATAGAGGTCAGTTGAAAGATTTTTATTGGATAGAGTTCATAGAGATGATAGAAAATTTATAATTGGATTATTCATACTCTTCAATGAATAACTCAAGAAAGATGGCGGAAGTTGACTACTTTCAGAAAGAGGAGGTTTTCGTTATGAGTTTGATTTATGCAGAAAGAATGACTTATATGCTATTGTCCGTTTATTAGTAGTTGTATGGCATTTTTGTTTATGATAGATATAATCGTTAACAAGTCTATTGAGTTCAATTGTAACTACTAAAGAACAGAATGAAGAGAAGAAGTACATGTAGTCAATACAATAGGTATCGAAAATATTTAATTCCATAGTTTCTCCTTTATTTTTTAATATTGTATTCTTACCGTGAGTCATAATCTTATTAGCTAAATAGATTTGTTTTGTAAATTTTCCTGAATGAAATACCTTATGTTTTACTATTTATTTGTTATCCTTGCTTTAGTAATTCTTTATCAAGTGCGATAGGATTAAGTCATCATCTCGGTTTTTTTCTTCTATCGATTGTCAATTAAATGTTATGTATGTAAAGAATCGAATAAAAAATGTCGTGATCTATTTTATAATGATATAAATATTTAAAAGATTGTTCACAAGTTACTCTAGTAAATTTAACTATGTGTCGTAAATATTGAAATAGATTTCTATTATTTAAAAAAAAAGATTTTTTATAAAATTGGAAAATATTTTTACATTCTAATAGACTTGTTACATCATATTACATTGATGAAAAATATTGAATGTTGAATTATTATTTTTCACTTCATGTTTAACTTCCATTAGTCGTTGTTTCTCGATTAATAAAGTACGTAAACGAGCGAATTCTAATAATGAAATATTTTCATTAAGTCGTCGAAGAGAATCTTCTTGTAATAAAGTCAAAATTTCTTGTGAATTACTATTTGTTATCAATTCAGTTAAACTATGTAAACTTGGCCCATCAAAATCATATAAAAGACGAGCCATTTGTCTCAAATTACATCCAATTAACCAATTCTGTACATGTATTTGTGTCCATTCATGAATATTTTCTGGAAGTATTAATAATCCAGGCGATAATGAAACTATAGAATTTATATCCTGTTTAGATTGAGTAGTTACTAATTGTGTCTCTTTTATAACAGGAGCTTTAAGTTCCTGTATTAACAATTCCATTGCTCTCGGAAATTCATATTTAGTAAAATCAACATAAAGCAATTGCCCAATAAGAAATAAAAGCCAACCATCAGGTTGATAATGTTCTTGTAAAAGTATCGGAACGATTTTTAGTTCTCGTTGAAATGCATAATGTGCTTCTGCACGACAATAATTACTTCGTCGATATTGTTCACTCATACAAATAAGGATCATTTGTGATTTTTCAATAGCTTGAGCCATTGCATCCATAACGTTTCCATGTATTTGATCGAAATCAATCCAAACACGATAACCATTTTTGGTTAATTCTTCATAGATTTGTTTACAAATGAATTCATCTTTATGTGAATAACTAATCATAATATCAAATGTTTTTCCATCACTAACTTCGGATGATATTGTACGATCTAAACCTTTCCATTCAAGATTCCAAAGAATTCCAAAAATAATTTTACGTAATTTTTCATTTTTACATTCTTCTTTCAGAAGAGTTAATTTATTCATAAATACTCGACTAGAACAAAGTTGTTGTTGAATATCATGATTAAACGAAAGTGCCCAAATAATTTTAAATGCAATTGGATATTGTTCAGATATGTCGATAAAAAGTGAGATTTTATTTAAATCAGCTGTTTTCTGTTGAATTGCGTCATTTTTTGATAGAGTTAAAAAGCCTATTGGAAATTAAAAGATTTAATTTTGTTTTGTCAATTAAAAAAAATTAAATTACCTGTTAGTAATTGTGGAATAGGTATTCGTTTACAACGTTGTGTTGGATGATGCCATGCAAGTTCCAAAATCCGAAAAAAAAATTCCGATATATTATGTGTAATTTTTAATTCTTTTAATTGTTCATCTGATAGGATTTCTGCAAGAATTCCATATGCACATAATGATATACGGTCATAACATGATTGTTGAGCTATTGCTAAGATAATATTTGATAGAATTGTTTCTGAACGTATGAAACAACTTAAATCTTTTATTTGTAATAAAGATCCTAAGAAAAAAATTAATGTTGAATCAATAAGTATTGTTTCATCATTACACCATTGAGATGTTATACGTTCATGAAATGTTTTCTCTCCAATAATTTGAATAAGACCTTGAATATATTCATAAAATATTGGTTCTGATGGAATAAGTATTTGAATATATAATGCATTATCTTCACCCCACCAACAACAAGCACATATAAAATCAATTAAATGTGTTATACAAGTTAATAATTCTTTACTCCATGAATTAACAGTATGATAATGTGCAAGAATGATTTTTAAATAATCATTACCATATCGTTCAAGTAATTCATTACCTTTAAATGGTGATTTATCAAGTTTGGAACATATATACATACGAAATAGAAATGAACATGTTTTTATATAAAATAATTGTTTAGTTGTAAATATTGATTGTGGAATTTGTGTTTGACAAAGTTGAGTTAAATAGAATTTATATTGATCATTTAAAATATAATTGTGACCTATATGTTGACATAGATGAATAATAATGGGTGATATTGGAAATTGTGCATGTTCGTGAACTAAATATGAGAGATTATCAAACCAACGACTAATAATACGAAGAAAAGGATCATTATGATTTTCTATTTTTTCAATTTCATTGAATATTTTATCAATAATTTCAGTATTTTCAGGAATAAGAAGTGAGAATTTGATATCAGTTTCAATATCATTATTATGAAAAATTAATGTAAGATTAAATAATGTAAGGGTATCTAATAATTCGAGATAATTTGATTGTTGGATCCATTCAGATGATTCTTCTCCAAGTAATTTCCATGTCCATTGCTCTAAGATGAGTAATGATTGGAATGATTGAGTAATAAATGAAGGTAATAATTCATCTGTTTGTTGTTGAAGATGTACTATTATTTGATTAAGGATATTATTTGACGATGGAGTTAATAATAAGTCAGCAATAAGTTTCTCAAAATTATTTTCCATTTGTGACAGTTATTCTGCGATGACTCATATGTTTTGATGTATGTGTTCTGATGACATTACGCTACACTGCTTCGTTTCTCCTAGTTTTATATGACAAAATGTCACGTCATCATTCCGATAGAGGGATGCGGAATCTTTTGACTCATATTGTTATCATAAGGATGACCTTAAAAATTCTTATTCACAATCTGAAGGCGGAGAAATATATACATCTGAATAATTTCTCTTTGAGATTAAACTGAAAAAGTATTACATCTAATATTCCTCTGTATATATATATATTGGATTTTAGTGAAATCAAATATCTTTTTATTTTTTATAACAATATAAATATGAACTAGTATGTTAAGGCAAATAAAACATATTTGGTTTGATACATACATTCCCTAAAAACCAAAAGTTTAATGTATGAAAAATATCACAATAGTTGACAACAAGATTTATTTTTTTCTGTTTTAATAGTTCTTTTTCTAAATAGTCGTCTAAATTGTGATTTTGGAACGTGTTTTTGTTGATCTATTAAAGAACGAAGATAGGATAATTCTACTAATGATAAACTTTCATGAGTTAATCGAAATGATTCATCTTGAAGAAGATTTAAAATTTGTGTCGTTTCACCATTCTTAATAAAATTATTTAAATAAATCAAACCTTGACCATCACAGTTAATAAGAAGTTGAGACATTTGAATGAGATTATGATCAATTAACCAATCATATACATCTGTTTTTGTCCAATCTTGAATTTTTTCTGAACGTATCGGTGATGATGATGATGATGATGAAGATATTTTCAATGGTGTTTGTATATTACAAAGTAAAGCAACAGTACCTGCTCGAGAACGAAGAGGTGTAATACTACTTTCAGAAATTTCTTCAGCTTGAATTTCTTTCATTAATAAATCTATTCCTCGTCGAAATTCATATTTAGTAAAATCAACATAAAGCAATTGTCCAATAAGAAATAAAAGCCAACCATCAGGTTGATAATGTTCTTGTAAAAGTATCGGAACTATTTTTAATTCTCGTTGAAATGCATAATGTGCTTCTGCACGACAATAATTACTTCGTCGATATTGTTCACTCATACAAATAATAATTGTTTGCGAACGTTCAATAGCTTGTGCCATTCCGTCCATTACATTTCCATGCATTTGATCAAAATCAATCCAAACACGATAACCATTTTTGGTTAATTCTTCGTAAATTTGTTTACAAATGAACTCATCTTTATGTGAATAACTAATCATAATATCAAATGTTTTTCCGTCATTTATTTCTAATATTGTACGATCTTGATGAGTTGATTCAAGATTCCAAAGAATTCCATGTGTTATTTTACGCATTTTTTCATTATCACATTCTTTTGCTAGATTAAGTAATTTAGACATAAACATGGTATTTGACCGAAGTTGTTGTTGAGTATCTTGATTAAATGATAAAGCCCATAAAATATCGAATGCAATTGGATATTGATCAGATATGTCGATAAAAAGTGAGATTTTATTTAAATCAGCTGTTTTCTGTTGTATAGCATCGATTTTAGATAAAGTTGAAAAACCTAGAAAAACAACAAATGAGAATAATTAAGTTTTCGAATTCAATATTGTTATCATTTTACTTCGTAATAAATGAAAAATTGGTATTTGTTTATATTTTTTTGATGAATGTTGTAAAGCTTGTTCGAGCATATTATAGAAAAAAAGACTTAAATTATCAGTAATTTTTAAATCTTTTAAACGTTCACTACATAAAATTTCACCTAGGATAACATAGGCACGTAAACATATTTTATCATGAACAGATAATCCAGCAATTGTTAATAGTGTATCTGGTAAAGAAATTTTTGAACGAAAAAACCATATGAAATTTTGTGTTTGTACTATATTTCTTAAAGAAAATAGACAAAAATCCATTAGAATGGTTTCATCCGTTATCCATTGAGCTGTAATATGTGAATAAAATGGTTTATAACTTATAATACGTATAATTGCACTAATATATGAACAAAGAATTTGTTCAGAAGAAAATAAGAAATTTATATGTGTAATATTTTCACCATTCCACCAACAACATGCTGATATAAAACCAATTAAATGAGCTATACATGTAAGTAATTTTTCACTCCACATATCAATTATATGACTATGAACATCAATAATTTTAACAAAATCATTACCAATATAATTCATAATTTCTTGTGCAGTAAAAGGAAAATCTTCTTCTTGTGCAGCTAAATATGAATTTAAAGAAAATGAACATGTTCTTATATAAAATAATTGTTTAGTTGTAAATATTGTTTGTGCTATTGTTGGTTGTTGTAGTTGAATTAAATAAAATAAAAATTGTTCAGTCATAAGATAATTATGTCCAATATATTGATTCATATGACAAATAATTGGTGATGTATCAAATTGAGGATTTTCATAAATAAATAATGAAATATTATCAAACCAAAGACTAACTATAGTAAAAAATGGATCATTATCATCTTTAGTTCGATTAATTTGTTCGAATATACCATTGATTAAATCAATAGTATCTGGAATCAGAAGTGCTGCTTTGATATTATCATCAATATAATCATAATTGAAAATTAAATTTTTATTAAATGAAATAAGTGTATAAAATAAATTTAAATAATTTGGTTGATTTATCCATTGATATGAATCTTTACTTAATACTTTCCATGCCCAAGATTCAAGTTTTAATAATGATTCATATAATTCAGAAATAAATAATGGATTTAAATCATTATTTTGTTTTTCTAAAATTGTTGTTACTTCTCGTATACCAAAAGTAAATGATGCAGATAATGGAAGTACATCAATAAGTTGTTCAAAATTATTTTTCATTATTTACATGTATATTATTTAGATACGTTATTCGTATTGTTTTTTGCGTTCGTTTATTCAGTATGCACACATGTTTTTTATTGATGTACTTTATAACGATATTTTTATTCTTTAGTTTTTTTTTCTTCTTTGCTGGTGTCAGATGATCGATCGGTTGGGAAATGGATATATAGAGAAAGTCCTGCCTTCAGTATTCTTTTTTTATCATACGAATAAAAATATGACGCACATTGTTTCGTACTGATATTAGAATATCAATCTTTCTATAAGCGAAAGATACATATTAAAGAACAAAAATTTCTTTTAGAAGATTGAAGTTTATTGAATAATTAACATACTCTTGTAAGCTTTTTTTCTTGAATCATATAGGTAAAAGTACATTCTCATACGTTGTTTTTTTGTTCTATTATAATCGTATAATATCAATGAATATGATTTACAGAGAAATAAGCAATGTAGTATAAGTTCCTGTTTACAGATTTAGAAAAACGCCATAAGAAGAACAAGTATGATCTTCATTACTAATTGTTTACAAAAATAAGCTTCGAACATTTCAATAAAATTTGGTCAAGGAAGGAACTAGGAAAATTCATAAATCATCAAGATAATAAATCTATATAACTAATATTCTCTTGACGAAACCATCTTATATACATAATAATCTATTGCAAAAATTTGATAGATACGATTTTTGACTTATTTTTGAATCATCACTAAAAGCATTATATTTTTATATAGTACTCATAAACTTGATACATAACAATAGAAACTTATAAGTCTTCTTTTTCAGACAAAAAGACTGACTTTAGACCTTATCCAATTAATAGTGATATTAAAAACATTTATTAAGTTAACACTATCTTTTAGACAAAGTCCAAATTCATTTTTCGTTTTCAGACAAAAAGAATGACTTTAGACCTTGTCCAACTAATAGTAAAAGTAGGGGTATTTATTAAGTGAATACTATCTTTTGGACACTCTGTATGTTTGCATAACAACAAAGAAGTTAACAAATACTTAATGTAGTTTTCTAGTAACGCTAGAAAGTCGAGATTTAGATCATAACATTTCCAAATATGCGAGTCTATGACTGTCTCATAACATTTGAATCTTCTTCTACAAAATATTTAGTTTATCATACTAATCAAAGTGATGTAATATGATTAACTATTCTATTATTTCTAATAATATTCCATATTATATAAGTATAGTTTGATTGATTTATACATGATGAACAGTAACAATTGGAAAATAATTGATAATTGAACTTAATCACTGAGAAAAATTAATAATAGATAATTCATATTTGATAACGATATCGATGTTAATGTAAGATAAACAGACAATTGTATATCCTTTTTTGTATATACACTCACTATTTATAATAGAAATATATGAATCAGCGGGAAAAAACAACAACAAAATGTAATCAAACGTGAAGCGAGAAATCTCTGATTACAATATGCGGTATTTTCTTGAAACGTTTGTAGACCTTTCGAAATCATTCTGTGTATTATCTTTGTGGTTATTATGTACAGAAATATATTACTAATTGCTTCACCTGAGTTAATAAATACATATATAAGTTCAATTGGATTGTTTTCCAGTTATTGTACGTATTTATTATGTATACAGAAAAGAACAAATCTTTATAAGAAAATGACAAAAATATGTTCTCCATTAAACACCAGTACGAACAGTTACACGTGATATACTCGATTGTTGTGGAATTTTATCAAAATGTAACCAATGTAGACGTAAACTTCGTAAACAACATCGTCGACAAGATGCTTTTAATAATATAATAAGTTCATGACGAAAACGATTGCCACATAATGAATAAAGAAAAAAATTTAAACAAAACGACATAAAATAAAAATGTCTTAATATATCCAATGTACGTGTTAAGACATGTTTTGATATAACTGAATAAAATAATACTGCACAATATGGTGAATTAAATATTAGAAATGTTGTCGAACAAATAACAAGCATTTTTGTTGTTCGTTGTGATATTGTTTGTCGTTGATGAGTACCATTTCCTGTTGTTGTTGTAACATGTTCATAGGATAATGTTGGTGTCGATAGACGAGGATGAGTTATACGTGATAAATATTCATTACCTGATCGAACGGATTCAATACATGGTGTAGAAATTTTACGAGTTGCTATTTTTCTTTCGTTTTTTAATTGAATATAATCATTACTAGTTACATATCCATTTGATTGATATAATCGTTGTCTTTCAGGACATAAATCTGTTGTTTGTCGATGATAGCTTGCTATAGTCAACGATCCTCCTATTTAGAAAACAAATTAGTTATGACTTTTATCAAAATACTATAATTAGATTTTTTTTTGATTAAAACTCAGTTAGATCATATTTAAAAATTTGTATTACTTATTTAAACATGATTAGTGGTATTATTTTATACTTTATGCTCTCTAACCTCAGTGTAAGGGCATATGTCACTATTAATAAAACAGCATAAACATAATTTCTGTAGAGGAAATTGTATTGCATGCTGTTTACATATAATCATTAGATATAATAAAGAGTTCACAAGGTGCCATTTTTTTGAAATGCACTAATAGGATACGTTTTTTTAAAATGTAATCTAGAGTATAGTAAAAGTTCTGGTCATGACATTTTTTACTTTTATAAAACATTCCGTTCTCAAAGTTCCATTACATAAATACGTAGTAAAATACCTGTATTATACTAATGCATGTAACAAGCCTATCCTGCACTTAATTCTAATGTACTTGTAGATAATATCTACATTATTCAGTACTTAGAATTTTAATTAAAATACTACAAGAACGAGATTATTTTTAGTTTTATCCCATAAAAGTGTTCTAAAAAGTCATCATAATTATTTATAAAGTTCAATTTGTTTCTAGAATTTTCTTTATAATTCATGTTCAATGATATTCGTCAGACTAATACTAATAAAATATTTTTACGTCATATATTAGTTACAGTTCATAGTGTCTGCTGATTTAAATTATTAATTATGTAATTAGATTCTTCTAAAATAGTATCGTTATTTGAGAGGTTTTCCTCCTTTTTTTCCTATTTAATATTGAATAGAAAACAGGTGTGATTTTTCTAGGTTTGAACTATACAAGTAAATATCAAAATAGTTCATTTCTAAATTTTAATTATTTGTACTTCGCCCTTAATAAAATAATGTTCTTTTTGTATTTTCGTCTTTTAAACAACATAAATGTCAGCTTTTTCTATAGGGATTTTCCTTTGGCATCTATAAAAAAATGGAACAAATTATGTTTCTCGTAGCATATCTGAGAAGTAATCAAGAATATTTTTCTTAAAAGTCATTGAGATTATTCATTACAAACAAAAGCAATGAAGTGAAGATATCGACACTCGATCAACCATTCAGTTTCTGTAAGTAATAGACTATCTATTATTCACAGTTATTTACCACTTCCGAATCAACTCAATTCAACTTATTGAGATATTAATCTTTAGTAATAGAGAACTAAATAGATATTTCCATTATGCAATAGAAATATTACTATTAAAATTTTCGTATACTAGTTATTGACCGTAAAGTATTTTCTTTCTAAATGAAATATTATTAATTATAAACGCAATTTCACCTGAATAATGCTTATCATTTAATAAGATTTTCTCATGTCACATTCGTTTAAATGGGATTCTTTTTTTTTTTTTCTTTCTTTCTAGTTGAAAATATAAAAACTTGATAGTGTGTTTATCTTACCAAATTTATCTGTAAATTTTTTTCTTGATTGTAATTTATAAACAATAGCAATATTACAAAGAAGAATAAAAATAAATGGTAAAATAAATGTTAAACATATATCAACAATTAATAATGGAAATAACGCTGGATAAGTTTCATCTTCTCGACATTGTCCTTGGGATATATTCGTAAGAAAAAAACTAAATGAATAAAAACTGCAACTGATAAATATAAGTAATAATATATTTATAATTGATGAACGATTTGATATGATTGTATTAGCATGTAATGGAAAAAGTACAGCTATAAAACGTTGCAATGTAAATGATAATGTAAATGCTGCTGATAAAAATGAACAAACATGTGTTATATAAACAGTTCCTTGACATAATAGTAATGAACGATGAAGACCTATAGTTTGATGTGTTAATGTATCAATAATAGATAAAAATATAATTAATAAATAAAGAAAGTCTACAGCAGCTAATGCTGACAATAATATTGATGAACGCCATTTACGCATTGCTTGTTGATTTAATACAACAATTGTACCTGCATTACCAATAATGCCAATAACAGATACAATAAATGTTATATAAAGTGTTAAACGTTCAACAAGTGGTAAATTCTCATAATTAATAAATACCGCTTCATTAGATAATAAACTTGTGTTATTTAATTCAGTTGTTAAATTTATATTACCAAATATTAAATATACAGTTTGATTAGCATTTGCCATTTGTTAAATGATTATCATGATCGATAATATACTCGAAGTTTTTCTTTTTTCTCTAGAATAAAAAAACAAATAGAGATATTATTATTATTCTTTCTTGAAGATAAGATATATAGAAAATATTTTGGATGCGCAGATATCTTAGCAGGAAGAAAATAACAACTGTACGAGTAACAACATTCCAATTGACTGTCATTCTAACAAATGTCATCACTATAACAGGACCTACTCTATGATACTATCCTGTATTCGACAAAATACACAAACATGTACTTTTTTTTCTTGTCAAACACTCATTTCTTCTTCTTCTTCTTCTTCTTCTGATTCGAACACTTATTATCATTGAGGTTATTTTTTATTTGGTTATATTTAATGTAGCATGCAATAAAAGAAATATAACAAGTGTAAAAATTTGTTTTGTCTTTCCCGGAAATAGTCTATTTAGATTACTCTTATTTTTTTGACTTGCGTATATTATATAGAAGGTAGCTAGTGGTAAATATTTTTGTTCTTCTCGATTATATGCCTTCTTCTCTTATATTATAGAAACATCACGCAAAACGAGACTTATGACAGCAACTGAGTAGAAGAAAATGGTGAATTATATACTGCTATTTTCGTCGCTTGTTAGAAAAGATTATCGTTAAAAAGGAATAAGAGAAGATTCATCTTTAATAACGAAATTCTCCTATTCCATCAGACGTAGATATATATATATATATATATTATAAACATAGAAAAGATAAAAAATTGAAGAATCGAGTGTCATTGCATGTCAATTAGAAACAAATCAAAATTAAATGGATGAAATAAGAATTTTTTCTAAAATCTATATTTTAAAGATTTGTCAAAATATCATGAATATACGTATATACTATATATATATATAGAAATAATAAATATTTTATTATTATTTTATTCAAGGTAAAATAAATACGAAGTATCGATTTTGTAACCCAAGTGGTTTATGGTAGATTGATCAATCGAGTTGTTCTATTACTTTTTTTTTCCTATTGGCATATGGTTAAATACCAAAACGATTCAATTACAAAACTCAATGATAAAAACATATAACTAGAAGATGATAGCTGTAAAAATGTTACACATTGACCTGGAAGTAATTACACATTCATACGTTAAAATATACAACGAACATATAACAAGAGTTGTTATCAATATCATTTCTTAGAAACGAATATGAATAATGTATAAGAGAAAAAAAACTCATTGGTTTTTCTTCTGTATTTCTTAAATTAGGCAATATTTTATGTCAATTCACCATCACAAATAAGTAACTAATAAGGGTAACATGTACGTGTGCCAAGGGCGGGAACAGATATAAATATATACATATATATTTAGATATATATTTATATAGATAGATAAAGCTTAACTTACTTTATACATATGCTAATAAGGCAACGGGTCGCATACAATTCTTATTAACATGTTTCGTCTTTTTTTCTATACCATTTGAATCTCGACTGTTTCTCTCATCTCCTTGCCTTCATAATCTAGACGTTCTCTCTCTCTCTTACTCTTGTACTTTTCATACGGATATATCTCTGTTAGGCTGATCGCCAATTAATCAAAATACGTCATGTAGTAAAGACAAAAAACAAAAAAAATAGATAGTCATAAACAGATGATAAGAATGTATGATTTAGATTGATGATGTGTAAAATGTTTTTTCTTTTTAAAAAAAACACGTAAAAAAATCATTAAAATCTAAAATTAAAATATATAAGATTAGAGAAAATAATCTGGATAGATATATGAAAAGATCAAGATTATTTGTCTACTAATTAACGTTCCTATTGCCTCATATATATATATAAACAAATACGAAAGTCTTGTTAAGTAATTAGTAATCAAAAATTACTTAAAAATTTATTTAACAAACCTTCTTCTATCTACTTGATGAGAAAAAAAGAAGAATTATAACATATTGCGTATCAATTCACATAAAGAATAACAATTCTTGCTCACGTAATGCATAAGATAAAAAAATAAACTATAGAGACCTTTTCAAGCATAAATAAATATTAGATTAAAGCAAATGGAATTTACGATTAAGATTTGTATCTCTTACATTGTCTTATTGACATGTATATATATATGTATATATATCCTTCAATTGGATTCTGGATTGTCTGGCTAGCAATGTTGATGAGCAGAGAATATTACTATAAACGTATAAACATAAAGAAGATTGCTTTTTCTGTTTCACACACTTTTAAGATTATCAGTAAGGCCAAGGAGAAAAGAATATAGTTAAAAAGCTACATAACAGGAAAAAGATTTATTGAATATTATAATAAACAAAAAGTATGAATTTGATTGAATTCATATGCATAACCCCATATATATATATATGAATACAATCTACTCAATGCTTTCAAATAGGAAATAACAAGACTAACGAGCATCATTTATATTTTTTGTATAAAAAAAACCAAGAAGAAGAAGAAGAAGAAAAAGAAATAGACACATACTGCTCTGTTATATTATTTTGTAAGGTAAGCTAGTCACGATTCAATGAAGTAATAATAAATGATGGAAAAAATCTCTGCATGTATAGCTGATAATAATATCTAGTAGGAGGTAATAAAAGACATTAATGGCATCGTTGAAAAAAAATTGTTCGGTCTCTTATATGAAAAAATTCTTAATTCTATATCCATGCGTGCAAGCTATTTTCTATCTCTTTTTCTTTTTTATTTCATTCATGATTCATGACATACTCAGGGTAAAGTCAAGTCTTTCGAAATAGTATTAAAGATTATACAAAAAATAAAAGACTTTTTATACTTACATTATTAACATCTTTTATATGATTTTTCTTATTAATAAAATATGCTATAGTCTACAAGGGGAGTCTCTATTTAAATCTAAAAAAAGATTATCTAAATTAAAATCAAACAATGCCTTGTAATAATTTATTATAATACTAGAAGCATTCTATGTTTATTTCTTTGCAAAACAGGTCAATAATAATTTCTTATACATATATCACGACGGAAGAGAAAGAGAAATAAGAGAAACACAAATGTCATAATAAATCGATGACAGTCACCATGAGAATCTTATGTGCTGACGTATACAACCTATACACTTACATCAGATGTAGATGTAAAGAAAATAATATATATATATATATATTCCTTCTTTTTTTTATTTTCTAAGAGTAAATATATCGTATTAGAACAACGTAATTAACTATCGATAGACAAGTTAACTTACATAGAATCATATATCATCAATATAAACCATTGTCAATATTTAATTATAAACTCCACCTTTTCTTTGACTTCGACTTATTTTCTTTCTAATTCAATATATATGATTGACAATGCATATGCGATGAAGATCGACATTGAATTAACGAGCAGTAGTTATCGTTTTGTTACAATTTTCTCTGCATGATTAAATCGTTTCTTCGTCTGAAAATATGATTATATTCTATATGTTCACAAAACAACAGCCAGCAGTAAGTCCGAGATAATACTTGAATAAGAAACATACCATCAATGTCTTTCGTACTGAATTACCTCATTTTTAACTTTATGTTTAAAAAGAAACTGCGTATATTGATTAATCACTATGTAAGACCATGAATAATGTTGACACTTAAAAGCGACGTTGAACAACATAAATGATTACTACTGTTCTATCACTCAAGGATAATCTGTCAAAAAGGAATGAAGAGAGGAAGAAAACGACTGACAGTAATACTAGTGGGGCATTGCTAGTAATGGTTTAGTATAGAACTATCATCACTTATTCTAGAATGTCGAGATCAATGGCAGACTGATGTTTTCTTTGAAAGAAAATCTAATAAACTACGACGAACAGAAGTTGATAGAATCATTAGTCTTTTGTTGAACTAAAATTTAAATTTAGAAACTATCGAAAAAAAAAACTAAAGGTTGCATTTTTTCTAAATATAAATTATGGAAATCTATCTATTATATCTACAAAATATATTATAAAAGAACAACATAAATAAATAATCATCGAGGCTAGAAAAACGTTCGCACTTGTTCTATATTAAAAGAATTTGACATCTGATTCTCATCGATATTTTCTGTTTATATTTATATATCATCCTAGTTTACTTTATTTATTTTTTGTCATCAATACATTTAGTTTTAGTATAAATACTAAAAAACAAATTTCCTATTCTATGTAACTAAAAACTTACCTTCATAAACATATTATTCAGGAAATATACTTCTCTTTTGTAATAATTTCTTATTTATGAATTACAGCTGGTTTATATTACAGAAATATCTTTGTTGTACTATTTAACTTGTAATATAACGTTCGAATGCACATTGTATTAAGTTTTTTTAAATCTTGAGTGTATATATCTTATCATCTGCTCATAAAAATATTAATAATGATTTTTGCACTGAATAATCGCTAGGCCTTGTTTTTTGAAGTCCAAACATATGAGAAAATATATGTACCAATGTATTTCATGAACATATGTTTAATAAAAGTGCCATTATTATTGAATGTTGAATATTAATAAATGTTTATGATTCTTTGTTTGTGAAAACTTGATTCAATCATTGAGTATATAAAAGTTTATTTGGTAGAAAGCTTTCGGCATTGTAAGAATTATTATTTTTTTTCTAACTTTAGAAATTCCTATTAAATATATGAATCACCAACATATTTATGGTCGTTGAATAATAGAAAATTCCATTGAAGACGTAGACTATAAAACCTTAACAGGATCGAAAAAAATTTGAGTATTAGTTTCAACTCAATTACGGTCATATTGTAATTCTTATCTACATAGGATAGAATATTTTAAATATTCTATAGACTCACATAACGATAAGTTTATTAAAATGTAAACAATGACGTCAGAGAAAAAATTCTTTGTATATTTATCTTTATCAAACATGTGATAAATACATGTGGTCATATATATGTTCGAAATACAAAATCCAGAATAAAAACTAATTTTCTTGTTTATAATTGACCTTTGATAACCAAAGTAGTTCTATCAATATGTCAATCTCTTCTAATTTAATAAAATCATCTTATTAATCGATAAGTTATATTGTAGAATTATAAATAGATAATTTTAATCATGATTATTTTCGACTGAGAACGACAGTTGAAATTTATACAATATGAAGTATCAAAACAATATGACAAACCATTTATCTAATTTCATGTTGTGATAAGAGATTGTTCTGTTCCTTTTTTCATATTAATTAAATTATTGTATGGAAAATCAGATTAGCGTGAGTAGTGTTGACCCCAGATGGATGAAGTTGAATCAATTAGTTTTGATGTTATTTTATCCGATCAACAAAAACACAATTTTCTCATAATATGTCTTAGTATTCTCTAATCTTCAATGTTTATCTTGATCGATAACAGATTTCTAAATCAGATGAACTCATTGATTATCTTTCACAGTTGACTTCAGAAATACGCTGCGCACACATGTTATATCAATCAATAGTATAAACGATCAAGCAAAATCTTTCTAAGTACGAATGAATACTTTCATATCTAAACTATCTTATCTAAACAAATGGAAATACGTTAAATCTGTTGAGTTCATAATATAATAAAGCAAAAATGTTCTACTTATGTATTGGAGTTTAAATACTTTGATCTTTCATTAGAGAATCATTCTAATGGAAAAACTGGAAAATAATGATTTTGCGTAGAATATCTCATTACTATCTTGACAAACTATTTATCATTTTTTTACAAGACAATAAAACACAACAGAAAGAACAAGACAAAAAAAGTGAAGACGAAGCATACTGTTCGATCAGTTAATAATAAAAATATTCGAATATGCATATATTTTTTGTTGAAAGAAGAATATTAGAAATCAATAGTTGATTTTTTATGTTGTTGATTTTCTGTTGATGATGATGTATTTCTAACTATTGAATGTTTTATTAACAATCGACGATTAAATCTATTACTAAGAGATGTATCATGCCAACACCAACATTGTCGACTACATAAATTAATCCAGAGTAAAACAAGAAAAACGATTATCATAAAAACAATTCCTGCTATATAGATAGCATTGACAACATTACGTGTACGAACAGGTGTTATTGGAGTCGATGATGATGATGATGATGATGCTAGAAGAGAGAGTAATTTGGTAGTATTTTCTAACATTTGTCTTTGTTGTTGTAGTTCATTCATATTATTCTCCATTCTCATTTGACTTTCGTCGGACTGATGTGATGGATGTTTAATAAAAACTTTGCTCGGCTGTTTTGTAGTAATTGTATCATATTCTTGATGCAAACGATTGAGAAAACAGAAGAAGAAGAAGAAAAAAAAAGTTTATTAAATCAATATTGTTGATGTTTACGTGTTGAAGTATATATTTCTCATAAAATAGAGTATTGATCGTTGATGACACATAAGGAAATAAGTAAAGAGTAATGTTGTCTAACTTTCTTTTAGTTGTTTAACTAGTATATTCATGCGTTGTTCTATCCGAGTAGTTCCATTTGCTTTCTTGCTGGATGTAATAAAAACGAAGGGAATATATATCTACATATATATATATATATATAAAGAGAATGCCGAAGAAGAAAGAAATGACGAATAGATCTTTTATTGAACTGACAACAGCTTCCGTTATTCTTTTTCTTCTATATTTTTTTTTATTCTCTTGACGAGTCATGAACAAGAAAATGAGATCAGAAAAATGAATAGGAACAAAAAAAAGGCTAACAAACAAGCAAAAATCTCAATGAACAGACTTGTATTTATAAACATGGAATATTTTAATCTCTTATTTTTTCTTAATTTACTAAATACTGTATAAACTAAGAGAAGGAATTATCAATCGTTTCGTGACTATATTCTAATTATTTCTTTTTTTTTCGGTTATTATTTGTAATCAACTATAAGATAGATATATGCATGCAAAGAACTTAAATCTTCTATTATGAAAAACAAAAACCTAGTATAATATGTCAGCATATCATTGATTAATTCGAAAGTTTGTTATTATGATAATTAAACATTGAATAAGCCAATGTCTGAAATAAACTAATGAAATTCTTTTTTTTTGTTCCTTATATTGAAATGATTAATGAATAATGAACAAATAAAATATTTCTTTGTTTTTCAAAATAAAATTTTTTCATTACAATACAATTTGATTATAGAAAACACTATGCTCTGAATCAATATTGCATATTTCTCTCGTTTTTTTTTTCTCTCTCGCACTTTTTTGCATATTTACTTATGTCTCCTTGGGAAATCAGTCAGGTGTAACCAACTAATGATTCATATGCTACATAAACGATTGGAAGACATATATTTTTTCGTGATAGTGCACATGTTTGTTAATTTAAACGACTATTCTGTTTCCTACATATTTTTTTTACCAATACATTTGTAATCAATATAGTGCTGTTTACTTTTAAAAAAACATGTATCAAGATGCGGGGTATGGTGAAAATTGGCAACCAGCAGCAAATAATGCAAGGTAATTTTTTTAAGAGATATTGTTTAGTTTTTTCTTATATATTTTTACAGACGTATCGATCCATATACACGATCATGTGCAGCACTAGGTGGTCTATTTGGTTGTGGCTTTATTATAATTGTGAT
The DNA here is from genome assembly GCA_905250115.1 of Adineta steineri. Classification (NCBI taxonomy): domain Eukaryota; kingdom Metazoa; phylum Rotifera; class Eurotatoria; order Adinetida; family Adinetidae; genus Adineta; species Adineta steineri. The sequence continues at coordinate 257,786 of CAJNOI010000108.1, forward strand.
TATTGTATTATCATTAATTCCACTTTATATATCTCATGATTCATCAACTAATAGTAATATTCAAGCACCGAGTAAATATCTTTTGATATTTTTATTTCTTTGTATAATCTTTTATTTTCAAATGTAGAAGTTACTGTAACTAATTATAATCTTCAATTCCAGTCTCCCTTCAATAACTTTAACTCTCAAACAATCCTTTCTGATAGTACTAATCTACAAACTTTACAAGCAGCACTTACATCTCTAGTACAAACAGATCCTGCTATGGCCGGTTCTGTTGTGGAAATAAATACATCCTCAGTACAATCTAGACGTAAACGTCGACAAACGTCAAACTTACTTACTATTACATTTAATTTAAATGTTATTAGTGGTAAAGGCTGTTCGTCAATAGCATGTTTGAATCAATTTCAATCTCATGCTACTAGTTGTTTAACTGATATAAATCAAACAATTTCTGGTGTTCGTTATCAACAATCGGGTTCATCAAATATCTATTGGCTAAATTATAAACTACCTCAGACAATGCAATCAAGTAAGATTTTTGTAAAAAATATCAAGATTAAAAAATAATTTTTTATTTCAGATGCAACATTTGTTATTGTTGATTCTAAATTACTATCTTCTCTATTGGCTACATTAACAGAACTTGATGCAAGTCAACATCAATCAGCAACAACAACAACACCAACTACAACAACGACGAATAATTTAGTGTCAACTGTAGTAGCTTGAATACTTTGTATTTATTAGTCAGATAAATGAAAAAAAACTGTTGACAAAAATTTCAATTCAATAAAAAATAATAATAAATATTTTCATGATATCTGCTTTTATAAAAGGGTTTATCACGAGTTTGAAAAAAACAAAACTGTCAATCATACTTTCGTTAGTCATTATAGAAACATAAAATATTGTTTTCATATAACGAAGTATTAATATGCGACATACAAAATCTTGATGCTGACATCCGGATTTATCAAAGAATAAAAAATATATTCATTCAGATGAATAATAGAACGTGATAGAAATTGATGAAAACGAATAGAGTAATATAAAATATTAATAGAATTTCTTTTGATTTTTTTTTCTCTAGAGACAAACAGTTTTTTTTTGTTTGATGTCATATTCAATATCTATGTACAAGCAAAGATTTTCTTTAATCAAAGACATATCTTTGATTTAGATATATACGGATGCTATTGACGTTTGTCAATAAAAATAAATCAAAATTTTGTCAATGTATGCTTGGTTATAATAGAAAGTTCAGCATTTAACTAATTTTTAAGCTTATATTCTGTCTATTGATATATATGTTAATAATTTTCAACGGCGGAATAATTTTATTTTGTTCAACTGATTTAATTATTATCTAATACAAAAGTATCAAATCGTTTTGTTTCGGCGTTATAATCATACTATTGAATTTGAAAGTGTTTATAGGAAAATAAATCAGATCATTCTTTGAACAAAAAAAAATATCCATGTTCCAAACTATTTCTTATGACATGAATTAATTGTTTTATAAATGCCTAGTTAAAGGAAATTAAGTCTGCAAAAAGTGGTTATATAATTTAATAGTAATTGTCATTTGAATAAGTTTGCTTGAGAAATTCTTTTTATTTCAAAATAGTTATGTTACACTTGAAAAATATGAGACACGCCTTTATTTACCATATTTTTCACGTACTTTGTATATGTATCTAATTTCACTTAGTGTATTGCGCATTTATAGTAGAAAAAACAATATTTTCTAAATGATCATTAAAACATTTGAATAATGATGGGCGAAAATTCGTATTCATATGACTAAGGTTAGGTATTTCAAGTCATCATCTAGGTTTTTTTTTCCTATTTATAACGTCAAAAGAAAGATAATACACGGAAATTATTTCATATTATTTCTGGTATAAAAATTTATTTCTTAAACAATAAAAATCGATACTGTGAATAACTTACAGTTAAATAAAAGTTGAATACAAGACGATAATTAATACTGGAGGATGATGATGAAGAATAAATGAGGAACAAGTCATCTGTTAATATACGATATAATCAACATGAATATATTCACAACTGGAATACACTCAAAATAATATTGAGGAAATTAATTCTTATTCTTTTTGTTTTTTGCTTATGTTCCCAGTTGACATAATAGAGTTATTCAAGGATTCGATGATAAAAAAGAGAACAACCTATAATCAAGTACACGACAAAATTTTCTCGAGCTTTTCTTTTTCGTTCAAATGAACATTTAAAGATATATTTTTCTTAATAAAAACACAGAAAAACGTAAATTAGCAAACGTACAAAGCCGTGAAAATAATAAATCAAGTTCAGATTGATCTTTCTTAGTTAGAAAACTTTTAATTATTTCAAACCGTTTTGATCTAATTAAATTTGTAAGAATATTTACAATTAATTCTGCATCATTGGATGATGAATTTTCGTGATATAATAAAGATAAATCATGTAATAAATCTGTTGGAATATCAGTTTGAAAAATATGTTCAAGATTTTTCAATTGATGTAAATAATCAAGTTTCATATCATTTGGAATACGTCGCCATTGTTGAATAAATTCAATAACATTTTTTGGTGTTGAAAATGTGTTTATTTGAGGAAGTAAAGATGATTCCGATGGAAGAATTATTTGTGAAGATGAAGGAGAAGAATTTTGTCCAGCTGGTTGATTCCATGCAAGTGATTGACGTTCTAATGTTAAAGTTTCATTTCGATCAAGTGGACGTAAATGTGCAGCTGCAACAATATTTCGAAAGTCATCATAGGTTGAACAACGTTGATGAACAGCACGAAATTTTGCATCATTTCTTTGCCAATGAAGATCTTCTTTAGATTTTTCTTCAGAAAAATTCTTTGCTAATTTACGTAAATCAATTGGTTTCATTTGTTTTGACATTCTTATTTCAAATGAATATGTATATATGTAAAATTCATGTATCCAAGTAACTATCCTCTTTGATTTTATTGGACAAGAATTTTTAACTAATCATACTTAGAAAAGATAAAGAACATATGATCACTACCACCTCCATCATCTATATTTATAAGAAGAAGAAAAAGAAGGAAACAACATAGGTTTACTTGGTTATCAATGAGTAATAAAAAAAGTTCATCGTATATTATTGATGCAGATCAAAGTCGGACAGTAATGAATTCACTCTTCCATGGTTCTAATGATCAAAATAAACAACTACCCAAACCATACAGAGAGCGCGTTTTACCTGCATCATTTTATCATCCACCACGATCTAATAATACAAATGAAACTAAAAATGGTCACCATGTTAAAAATCGACCGAGTTTACCTAGTACATCAGTATGCACGAAGACTAATAATTATCACTCAAGATGTGTTAGTGATAGTGCTACTGTTTCTGGAGAAGGTATAATGAATTCAAGACCAACAGAACTTCCATTACCGGATGGATGGGTAGAAGGTCGAGCACCTGACGGACAAATATATTATATTGAGTAAGATTAAGAGTACATTTACAGCTATCGATAATCATAATTACATATGTGCAATACTAAGTGTTTTGAAAACTTGTTTAAATTTGGTTTTTCTATAAAAAAATTATCGATAATTTCTAATTCTATTTTCATTTGTGTATACTTCAAAAAACCAAGTGTCTTAATATACATATGACAACCTGCGTCTTTTTTTTCTCTTAGTAATTTAACTAAAACTACAACATGGGCCGATCCACGTCCAAATCATTATGCTGCATTTCAATCGTGTTGTTCTATACTTCCACTACCGGATAATTACAAACAAGAATATGATTCTAAAGGCAATACTTATTTTATTGACTGTAAAACTAATCAAATTAGTAGGAATGATCCAAGACCTAGTAAATTTTTCTCATGTCATTATTATTTACAGCATTACTTTTGATTTTTCTAGAATATTATCATTCTTTAATGACACATAGACTTGATGTACCATCTACTGGATCACAAGGAAATTTATTAACAAATACACTTGAGAAAATTTTACAACAAAGACATGAATTACAATTACGTTCAACAGAATTATTAAAAATGGTAAAATATATTTTTATTTGTCTATTAACGATACTTAATTTTTGTTTTAAATAATATATAATAGGAAATTAAAAGTAGGAAACTATGCTTTTTAGTATTGTTATTATTCGTAGTGATGGTGTTGTTGTT
>CAJNOI010000108.1:261992-318471 GCA_905250115.1 Adineta steineri
TTCTAGTTCCATAAATTAGTTTGGTAACATGTATAGAATCATCTTACGCAAAACTTTTTTTTTCGTTCAATTTAAAGTCATAAAAAATATCTAATGTTTCATTTCATTTGAAAATTAGTTCACATCTATACTGACCAAAGACGTGAGCAAATCGACATTATTTTATTTTAATTGTAAATGACATTCTATATCTATGCGTTCATTGTTTTCTGATGTGTTAAGTTTAATATATATTGTGTTATCAGATGATATATTATCTCAAATAAACATCTTCTATAGAGATGCACAAATACAGATATTTTCTTTCGTTCTGTTCAATCGAAATAAAAATACAGTAAGCTTTTTTTTTTAAGTTTTTTTTTTCAATATGAAATATAATAAACATGATAATTATTTCTGTCTATTCATCTATTGTATAAATAAGGAAAGAAAAAACGGTAACAAATAAAGAATAAAAACACACAAGTATTATATTATAAAAAAGAATACAGCATATGTAAAAAAAAATTTTTTATCGCATTTTGCGCCATGCCCATGTTTCATTGATATTAATCTAAATAGACACATATATGATTAATCATAATAAAACGTTAATTATAGAAAAAAAAAACCTTTTTAATATTTTTTCGTTTTGAAATAGCTTGATCATCTCGATCTTCCATATCTGAATCACTATTAAATGAACTAATATCGCCGACTTGATTTCGTGATGCTGTTACATAAGTTGTAGCTGCTGGTCCACTGAGAATATTTGATCCGAGTATATTACCACCAGTATTTGGTCGATAAGCTATTGTATATACGGGATGATTAGAATTTTGAACCATGGCAGATGGTTGTCCCATATTGTAGTTTAATATATTAGCTGATTTCATCTATATTAAATAAATATTTTTTTTGAGATTAAAAAAAACAGTTAATATTTCTTACAGCTGCTTGAATATTTTCATCTCTAAATTGTTGTGTTTGTGGCATTATATATGACATTGGTTGTGTAGGATTATTTGATTGTGCATTTGGTGTTGACGATGCTTTTGGTTGTGATGCTGCCGATGGTTGAGGTTGTGGTTGAGATTGAGGTTGAGGTTGAGGTTGATAATAAGGAACTGGTATAGGAATAAATTGAGTTGGTTTTTGAGTATTATCAGGAGACATTATACTATCACGTGGACTACATGATCGTGAACGATGATTTGAATGACGATGAGAACGAGAATATGAACGAGAACGATGATGTGAAGAACGAGTTGTATATGGAAGTTCATCCATTTCTGTATTCTAAAATATATACATATTTTTGTTAAAAGATAAATGTTCTAAGACAAAAATTCAAAAAATATACTTCAGTCATATAATGTCGGGGATAATAAGGATCAAACTGAAAATATTTATAAATTAAAAAGCAAAAAATAACATTTTTTTTATCATATGATAACTTACATTTGAATGTGGATACATTGTTGGAGTACCCGGTCTTGAATATCCATAAAAACCAGATGGTGTTGGTTGATATCCTGGATTCATAACACCACCATAAGTTGGTGGAGGTGGATATGCCATTGGATTTTGTTGAGAATTATTTAAACCATGAATTTGATAACAAGCATGTGGATAATCTTGATAATGAAATGGTTGTTTTACAGCTGTTGTTGTATTGCTATATAAAAATAAAAATTCTATTTGAAAATATTTTTAAAATAGATAACTAACCCGTCAGATGGTGGCATTTTACAAACACTTCCATTAAATTTATCACCACTATGACTAAACATTCCATGTACACGCATATTATTTCGATAATCACACCAACTAAGCATGGATGCGACAGAAAAACATACAGAAGTTATTAAAGCTAATACAAGATTTGGCACTAATAACCACATGCCCCAACGACGAGGATTATCATTGCTGGATAATCGTAAACGTTCAACATAAACTAATGATTCATTTGCAAATACAGTTACACCAATTGTGATAAATAGAACTAAATATAATTGTAGAATAAAAAACAAGTAATTAAAATTGAGTCTTTCGAAATCTTAATAATTTTTAATAAACAATACGAATAAAAATTTCTTAGAATCGTGTTAATATTAATAATTACACAATTTGATTTTCATATTATTAGGACACGTGAGATGAAAAGACTTCATTAAGCGACTCTCACGTTGATGGTCATATCGTGTGATTGACGTGATGCGTGTGTTGATTACATACACGTGTATACACTGCATCAGTAGAGTATAGACGAACTACCTTCATTAAAAGAGAATTTGCAATATTAACTAGTTCAGTATAATATAGAATTAATTGATAATTAATCTCATTGTGAAAATTATTCAAAAAATTAGACGAAAAAAAAACAATGTTGTATTTATGATACAATCATAAGGTTAACTAGAAAAAGTTCATTATTCAAATTTCGATTTATCATATAAGACTATGAGATATTTGATTTCATCAATAAATAAATAATGAAATTTTATTTTTAATTACCCTATACGTCTATACATTCGAAAAGTTCATCTAAATCTTACTAAATACACGTCTATGTCTAAAATGAAATTTTTTTTAATCATTCGCTGTTCAACAAAAGTGATTAAATATATAAATAACTAACAAGATTTCGAAAGTTTTGAATATATCTTCTTTCTGTTAATTAAGTTTAAAAAATCTAATTCAATTTCATACTCACAATTTAAAAATGCAAATAATGCTGCGAAAAGTAAAGTAGTAACAAAAGCTCGTCGACACATAAAACCAATACAAGCTGTTAAAAGTGATAGACAACCTAATGATAAACCACATGGAACAAGTACTTGAGCAACACGTACAAAACCTGTCAAATAATAATAAAAATAAAAAAGAATTTTATTAGAATTTAGATTATACTTGGTGTATCTTTATTCCATAATAAACAAATAAAATCATTTGCATCGATTGAAAATACACATTTATACCAGAGACCAAATTTCTTGAACATCTTTAAACTTTCACTTGTTGAATTGGCATTTTTTATTCCATCATGTTCATAAAATTGAAGCCAATCAGGTACTGAAAAGGCAACCCATCCAAATACAAGACTAAATATTAGTAAACCAATACCAACAGATGTTAGTATTCGTGCTGGTATGATACGTTGATACATCTGATTGAGTGTTAAACGTTGGTTAACTTCGACAGTGGAGGATGCTTGTAAACGTCAGGCACGCTGTTAGAAAAGTAAATGATATCGTTCATGCATATCTTAATGTTTTACCATCAATGAATTTGAGCCCTTTAAATGTTAAGACTTAATGTGAACGATAACATCGAAACACATAAATGATTGATCAACGACGGGCTCAACTGTATTGTTGCTTCACTAACTTTGAATAGGAGAAAATTATAGGACACCGATAGATAAGATATATCTAATGGTCACACATAGTTGAACAGAGACCTGTTTTTTTCTTTCGTATTAAACAAACAGAAATGAGACAAAGAAAAAAGAAGAAGAAGAAGAAGAAGCTTTTTCTCCTCCTATTAGTCGCTTCTACGAATACGTATGTATAGATATGCTTATACAAATATTTGCCTAAGTAAGATGCGCCTTGTCGATTATCACACAAAAAACATTATTTTTTCTATTCTCTATTTTTAATTGTTGAATACGAGTGAGAGACGTAGATCAACAAGTAAGCAACTCGTGTGCTCTACTATTGAGCTCAATGAACCGTTGAACTTTTTGCTCACTTCACAATCGTCTATATATACATTCATCTTAATAATAAAAAAGCAATAGTAATAAATGAGATGAGTGAAAATCTCGAAATTGTTTATTTGCGCGTGTGAAAAAGATAACTACTTATTCAACAAGTCACAGTCACGACAAATCGATGATATGTTTTACCATATTCAATTTCATATGTGAATTTAAACAGTTTTTGTATAATATTGTGTCATCAATAGATAGATACTTTCTTTCTTTCTTTCTTTAATGTATATGTGAATATCGTATTTGATAGGTAATATAAAAATACAAATCTCAATATTTGTTTCAAATAAAGATATAAATCGTAAGAAACAGAAAGATGATAATTAGATAAAATATGACGCAGACTGACAGGAAAAGTGTGGTGAATGATTAGATAAATTAAATCTGATATTTATAGACACAAAATGATATGTTGTCTTAATAATTCTGATGAATTTATTTATAAAAAAAAGATCGCAATCCATTTATGTCTACGTATGACAATGAAACTAATTATGAATTTTTCAAAAAAAGGATCAGATTTCGTTTTTACAACGTAATCAATAATAGGACAATGCGTAATTTTTATTTTAGTAGAAATATTTGATATGACAAGTGGTGAGTTTGTATGTATTCAATGAATTTTATCTAGTGAGTGATATTCTATTTTACTTCAATATATGACTTTATCGTTTTTCTTTTTAATCTAATCCCAAAAGTGTGCATGCGTTTATGAAACGATCATATATTAATCTCTTTTGTCACAATAAACGTATCTCCGTTGTCAAAAGAAAACGGATGATTGACCTCGTATTCAATTGATTGTGTCATATGTTTTGCACTTTTTGACCATGATTAGATTACTTTTGTCATGAGAATTATTTCTTGATTTAGAATATATTTATTTCAATGTTTCAATTATAAGAAGAACAACAAAATATAAATAAATAAATAAATAGACTCAATTTTGACATATATAGACATCTGACTTAAATTAATCACAATAAACCAACATTTTCTGCTTTATTTAAAAGATTGAGAATCATTGTATGTGCTTGTTCTTGATCATCAATTGATTTTAATTTTTCTAATTCATTCCAAATTAAATCAACTGAATCCTAAACATAAGAATTTTATTTAATTATATTATATTTAAAAACAAAATTACATTTGAAGCAAATCCATGTCGAAGATTTTCTTTACCATTATTATTACTATTAAATTCTTCTAATTCTTGTGCTCGTTTTTTAGCAAATTCAATAACATGTTCAGGAAATTGTGCTAATTTTGCAACATGTATACTAAAATCAATGAATGTTTAGTTTGATCATTTTTATATAAAAAAATACAAACCCAAAGCTTTGATCACATACGCCAGGTTTTAATTTATAAAGTAAAACAAGTTGATCATTGATCGGTAAAGCATCGACATGAAAATTTTGAATAACATCTGGTTGTTCATGTTCAATTGATGTTAATTCATGAAAATGTGTAGCAAATAAACAAAAACATTTTATTGTTGTACAAATATAATGTGCAACAGCCCAAGCAAGACCAAATCCATCATATGTTGACTAGAGAGAAAGAACTTTTCAAGTGATCTAATTAGAATATAATTCACTTACTGTTCCTCGACCAAGTTCATCAATAATTAAAAGTGAATTGCTTGTTGCAATATCTAAAATTGTTGACATTTCTAACATTTCAGACATAAATGTTGAAACACCAAGAGATAAATCATCATTAGCACCAATTCGTGCAAGAATACAATCAACAATAGTTGTATGACAGGTTGTACATGGTACAAAACATCCGATTTGAGCCATTAATTGAATAACACCAACCTAACGAAAAATTATGATTTAATTAAACATTCATTTATTTTCAAATACCTGACGTATATATGTTGATTTTCCACCCATATTTGGACCTAAAAAACAATGCATTTAGTTTCTATTCTTTTTTTGCTTTTTATATAATAAAATCTCTACTTTCGTATTACGATGATAATATAAATTTACCTGTAATAATTTGAAATCGATGATTATTTCGATCTAATTCAACTGTATTCGAAATAAAATTAATATTATCTTGTTTTTCTACACATGGATGACGTGAATCGATAAGATTAATTTTTTGTTGTTCAGTAATTAATTTTGGTCGAATATAATTACCATTAACTGAAGCTGTTGCAAATGAAACAAGACAATCGAGTTGACCAAGAATTCTAAATATAATATAAATAGATCATAAAAGAGATTAACATGTTTATTATTACATTAGTATCTGTCAAAATCATATCGGATAAAAAGAAATTATTGATAGGCGATGTTATCAATTTCTATAGGACACTAAATATGATCAATAAACTTACCAATATAATAAAATGATTAGTATTTATATCGTAGTATAAATATATATCCATTGTTCTTTGATATCTATTTTTGAATCATCATATCAGTAGAAAAATCTGTATCTAACGCGTTATATTATTGTATGTCGATGTGAATATCTTCTATTTACATCCTCGAAAAGAAAATAATTATTGGGAAGATAAATGACCGTTATGCTTCAGTTCTTTTCTCTTCATGACTTCTTGCTTGTTGTTGACCTTTATGACATATATCTCTTATGAATGACTAATGTGTAACGATATGTTCATGATGATAGAGGCGTGATTACAAATGAGAAATTAGTTTAGTAAAGAAATTAACTTTGGAGTTACATTTTCAAAGACTCACTCACTATGCATTAATTTTTTTTTAAATTATCATATTGTTCACTTTCTCGCAAAGAAGAGTCTTGTAAACATAAATTATCTGCTTGATTGCTTTCCGTAAACTTTGAGCGAAGGGTAATCGAGATCGTGGAACACGAATCTGATGTTAGTTTTAAAAAAATTTTTTGAGGATCGTTTTTTTTTACACAGAGAACCACTTTTTTACAAAAAATTTTTTTTCTTTATAAGGGCTGACCGAATGTTAATCGGAATCGAGGAACACGAAATTTTTTTGATAATCATTTTGTAGACGAAGAGCAGTCTTTAGCTCTATTAGAGACACGATTTCTACAAGAAAGAGCTAAGCGAGTCTCCGTACGAGCGTAAATTGTAGAATAAACGAATTATAAATAGCACTGTTCAATTTTTTCCACTAGAAGATCATCGAATAAGAGAGATGCTTATTTTTATCAATAAAGTCTTAAAATAGGCAAAAAAAAGAACTTAATATTCTACATTATTTCAAAGAGATGATAGATGCAAAACTTGTGCTAAATATGTTAATTATTAAAAAATTATAACAAAGAAATATCTATTTACGCATTAATTAAGATCCAAATGCATTTCACATATTTTAAATGAAGTTCCGTAAAAGATCGACAGAGTATTCAGTAAAACATTGTCTTCTATTAATCGTTTTTATAGAGGCATAATGAACGTCAAAATAGATTAATAAATAATCATTCTCTCCGATAAAATTCATATAGACACAGGGGATGTTTGATCCAGTTCGTTTTCACTCTCTGATTTCATTTTACCAAAAGAAAGGACTTACTCTGCTAATTGACTAAGTGAATCACAATAACTTGATGCAATATTTAAGACATCATCAATAATTTCTTTTGATGCTTCATTATAAGTTGAACTAAGCATGGAATATTTCGTATTGAGTTCACCTAAACGTGTTGTTTGAAAAAATATGCCTTCTTTTTTTGTTACTTTTATTGTTATATTAGATAATTGTTTTTGTAAAGTTGCACTTTCTTTACGATTTATTCGATATAACCATCCACCTTGTTTTGGATCATAAACTAATCGTATGGGTTCTTTTGATGATTCAGCTCCATTTTTTTTAGAACGACTTGGTGTTGTTGATAAATGTGAAGATAATTTATTACATATTGTGGCTAAATCATCATGCATTTTTGATTCTAACTCAATTTGTTTCTCACGACATTCTGAAAAGACAACAAGAAGGTTTTTTAAAATATCAAAAAAAAAAGAGAATGATTTTTAAAAAACCTTGTAAATCTTTATCATAATTTGGTTTAATAACAAATTCATGATTTCCAATACGAGCCATATCAATAGTTGTTTCAATCATTTCAATATATTTACTAAAAACATCAATCATTTCCTAAAATAATTAACGTTAACAATTAAATTCCAATCAATTTTATCTTTTTAAATTACTCGAATTGGTACAACAATAAGATGATCAAGTACACCTTTCTTTGGTCCATTAAATTCGCCAATATATTCAATTAATTTAGGCATCTTATTAACAGCAACATAAATTTTATAACAATCCTAATTTATCAAAAAAATAATTATTGCAAAACAATTCGTTTTTTTTTTACTTCAAGATTTGCTTTCTTTCGAATAAATTTTCGTACAAGACGTTCAAAATCAGGTACACGACCAAGAAAATCTTGTGCAATAAATGTTCGTATACTCGAATCATTTACAAATGCATCAACAATATCCAATCGTTCATCTACACAGAAATAAAAAATTGAATCTCTCAAATCTATTTTCAATTAAAAAGATTCGTACTAATTTTAGCCATATCAGTTAATGGTTGTTTTAACCATTGAGTCAACAATCGTTGTCCTTGAGCTGTACGACAATTATTAAGTACACCATAAAGACTTGAAGATTTTGCATTAGAACCTAAATTATTTTCAATTACATATGTTCATATATAAAAATCTTATATAATAACTAACTGAAATCAGGTCGTTGTCGATTATCAGGAAAAATATTTAATGCAATCATAGCTGCTGTATCAAGTCGCATATAAAGTTCAGGTTGATGTGTTTTTAAATGAAATCGATTTGCTTGATTTTTGTCTGAGAGTAACTAAAAAAGATTGACTATAGAAATAAAAAATATTTTGTTCGTTTTACTTGAAGAAATTTAATAGCAGATGATAATGAACATTTTGCATGTTCCATTTGCATTTCAGCTAGAAAAAAACAAAAGAACTTGTTTTGTTTTTCAAAATATTATAAAACATACGCATAACGCCAATTTTCATTTCGAATTTGTCATTATCTTCATCTTTACCTTTAACCAAAAGACGGCAAAGATCTTGTTTAATATCTTTCGAAGAAAATTCAGCTACAAGAAGAAATTATATTATTTTAATACTAGGCTTGATATTAGTTACCTTTTGGTCGTTCAGTAACAAGTACACCAGATTTTTCAATAACTTTTTTTAATTGTAAATAATTATCTTCTGTTGAAGTAAATGATGGTAATAAACATTCTTTTGGGCCAAGTTGAACAAGAATTGTCTATTTTTTTTAGAATAATAAATACGATTTAGTTTTATTTTGATATTTTAGTCTTACTTCTAAATTTGAATAATGATTTGAAACTGTTACTTCACACATTTTAATTGTTAATGTTTGTACATCGATAAGTGCTAAGCCAATTACCTAGAGAAAACGTGTATAATATAAATTTTCTAAAGAAAAACAAAAACTTACTGTAACACCATTTTCTGTTGCTAATTTACATGCAAGTACACCTGATGATTCTTGAGCTGTTGAAGATGAGGCATAAAGAATATCTTCAAATTGAGTTAAATTACCAGGTGAACCCTGAAATTATATAATACAATGATTAATAGATCATAGTTTTGATACTAAAAGATAAAGCGATTCATATATGATCGATCTGAGAAACTGAAATTATAGTAGATTTATTTTTCTTTGATATTCAGTATGATTTAACTCAATGATCTATGCCATGGATTCCACTAAGTTTTAATAGAACCTAAATAAATCTGTTTAATATAAGAGCTATTTAATTGTTAAGAAGTCTAACTAGACGGAATAGAAAACTAAAAATATCCATCGGATCATCTACGTCGAATTTTACATTAAATGATATTTTACACGTGAAAGTAGAATAACTAAATTAAGGCCTTCAAAAACTAAATACTAAAATGCGTCATAATAAAAACTAAGAGATATCCCTGATTGTATAAAATTTTACTCAAGGGGGGGAACGGCGGACTTCAAGATTTTAAAGACTTCGAAAGACTTCAACAAGCGAGACTTCATTTTTTCAAAAGATTTCAGAAGACTTCGATAGACTTCAAAAGATTTCACAAGACTTAATAGACTTCAAGAGACTCCATAAACTTCAGGAGATTTCGAAGACTTTCAAGACTTCATGCATGAAGTCTCTGTTGTTTATCCCCTGATTTTACTCCTGTATAGTTTTGACTTCATAAAACTACAATGGTTATTTCATGTCATATCAATCATACATAAGTAAGTGAACAACGGCTAATTTCGTTGCGATGATAGATTCAAAACTCGAGTTGTGCACTAGTAATTTTGAAGAAATTTCACCTCATTATCATAAAGCTTGTAGATTAAATGCTGACTATTGAATTATATAGAATTAGTGAAATAGTTTTCATTCACTTCGATATTCATTAACTGTTACACTTCTGATAGATATGATAGTTTTCGAAAGAAAACTCACATGATACGCTAATGACCATTCATTTGATGCTTTTTGTGCTTTTTTCCACACTTCAACTCGATATTGTTTAACTAATAAAAGTTTTCGAAGAATATCTTCAAATTGTTTATTAGATATATATATTGTTTCAAGTGGCTTATTTGTATCTGTAATAAAAAGAAAACTAATTTCTTCTTTTTCTTTCTCTTTTTTATCTTTATACCAGATGTTTTCCAATATTTCAATGCATTTGTTGAATGTAATAATTCTCTTGCAATAAACAATGCATCATCTCCATGACATGTATAAAATTCATTACGTTCAAATAATCTTATTGTTACAGCAGTTTTTGGTGGTAATTTTTTATATACTACATAAAAATCTGTATCAACTGTTGATGTTATTCGATCATTTAAAACATGTGTTGATTCATTCGAAATTTCTTCTTCATCAATATCCATTGTGTGTGTGTGTATGTGTTTATCTAAAACAATGTTTGATTTTTCTTTTTCTTTTTTCTCGAACTTAATTCTTCTGTTCAGTTTTATTTTTATTTTTATTTTTATCAACAAACAAAAAACAGCGGAACTTTTCTTTCTTGTGTTTCGTTTGTAAAATCATGATGTTAAGTTATGCAGTTTTGCCAGCAAGACGACGGTCACGTTCTTCAGCAACTGATAATCGAATACCTTTACCAGCTGGTAATGATACCCAAGATTTTTGTCCTTTACCAATAACAAATACATAAGCCAAACTAAAATGAAGAAGAAAATAAAAATGAAATTTGTTTCGAAATTTTAATTTACCGAGTAGCAAATGTATGTCCAGATGCATCTTTAACATGAACAATATCAAATGAACCTGGATGACGTTCACGTGATTGAATAATACCAACACGACCTAAATTGTGTCCACCAGTAATCATGACAATATTACCTAAACGAAAAATTAGTTCATTTTTTTATTACAAAAAAATGATTAATACCAGTATCGAATTTAATATGTTCTTCGATTTTTCCAGTAGCAATATCAAGTTTGATGGTATCATTAGTTTTGATATGTGGATCTGGATAACGAATTGTTCGAGCATCATGTGTTAATATATATGGGACTTTCTTTGGACCCATGCAGACGGCTTTAACTTTGCATAATTTATACTAAACAAAAAAATAATTATCAAAATTGTATTCATATCTTTTCAATGAGGAACATATTGAACTGAAATATCTGATAAAATAATAAGAACTCACGAAAAGGAATCTTTCCTATATATATCATTATTTCGATATGTTCTTTCCAAAGAAATAAATTTAAGAGAAAATAAGCGTTGAGATTCGTATTATATTGAAATCAATAGGTTTATTTAAGCTGAAAATTTCAAATTATAGTCACAGACGACTACAAATTTCATATTCAAATTTCACCCAGGAATGAGAGATATGTAGGTTTGTAGAGAAAAATTTTCTGTATCGAATTCTGTTGAGCACCATAAAGATCGATGTTAGGCTTGAATTCAAGTCAATTAGAGACATGCATCCAACTTTTTTTTGTGTCCGTAAACCTGGCTAAAACATTGATTTGAGCCCTCACAATATATCAGTTTGTAGAGTAAATATCAGACAAAAGATTTAGTTGACTCCGATCCAGGTGTCTAACTGGCTTGAATTCAAGCCAAATATCGATTTTTCTGATACTCAACAGAATTCGATAGTATATATACCATTCCTGGTTAAAAAAAATTGTAGTCGCCTTTATAACAACTATTTTTAGTGGAAACTTCCTTAGACATTATTCTCACGTAGGTTTATGGTAAGCTAAAAATAATCACAATTCGACATAACAAAATCCTATATGAAATTTTTACTTATATTAAGAATTTCAAATGATAGTTATCAGTTAGATAAATAATTTTTTATAAAAATTAAGTCCATGCCGATAAATTTCGAGAAATATACTTTTTTGTATTTATTCCTCTTGTTCAGTATACGCATAGACTAGAAATATCAGTCAACTTTAGTTACCCTCGACACATTCAATCAAGCATGACTTATTATCAGGCTTTTTCATACTTATTATATATATATTGATAATTTAAACTTACTTTAGCTTCTTCAGCTGTAATACGGTGAACACAAAATCGTCCTTTAATGTCGTAGATTAAACGGAAGTGTTCTCCTGTTTTTTCAATTGTAATAACGTCTAAATAAAATTCAATTAAAATAAAATGAAATTAGATATTTATTTTTCTTTTAACAAACCCATAAAACCAGCTGGAAAGAGAAAATCAGTTCGTACACGACCATCGATTTTAATAAGACGTTGTTTACAAATTTTTCTTGCTTCAACATATGTTAAAGCATATTTCAAACGATTACGTAAAAAGATGATCATTGGTAAACATTCACGTGTTTTGTGTGGACCAGCTGATGGTTTTGGTGCGAATGTTCCACCCAATTTATCAAGCATCCAATGTTTTGGTGCATGAAGTCGTTTCAAATGTTTACGAATACCACGATACTAAAAAAAAATAAAATATAAATTTAATTTTCAAAATATTTCATTTCACACTTACACCCATTGTTGTTGTTAAAGATCTAGATTACGATCTAAAAGAAAAACAAAATTTAAAACCAAGTCAAGTAGATAGAAAAAAAACACTATGGTCAGTCACTATGTGTCTATAGAAAAATGATGAATGAAAATAAAAGAAACAAACCAATCCATGCTTTAGACATAAATACCGAACATTTGTTTATGAAAATTTTTTTTTCGAAATTATTTTCTAAAATTATTTATTAAAAAAATTTCTAGAAAGAAATATAGAAATTTCATAGATTAATACAAAGATTTGTATAAGTGTATAAATGTGTTATGTAAATCAATGTAGAGGTAATGAAGAAAAGAAAATCAAAATGGTTATTTTGTTCTTTCCTATCGTTTCTTTTTTTGTTGGAAGAAAAAGAAAATGTCAGGAGGTAAGAAATAAATATGTCAACTTTTTCTTTTTTTTTAATTACAATTAACTTCTTTCCTAGTTGAACTTGATCTTGTTTGTCCAGAAATTGATGTTGATGATTTTTCATCAGTATCAAGTATGTATCGATTAAAAACAATGAATATTTCATTATTAATCTTTCTATTTAGAAACAAATCATAATGAGAATAGTTTCGCCGAGGAAGAACAAGTAATAATAATTCAAGTATTATTTTACCAATTAAATATCTTTCTTTCGTCTATTAGATGTCTGAAGAAACTCCACCAATTATTAACCTTGAAACTCAAGCATCTAATGATAATATTCTTACAAAAAACATTGATTCCAATGGTAAATTTAAATCTATAAATAATATAATTAATTAATTTTTTTTCGTAGAAGAATTAACTGATTCAAATTCGAATTATATACCAACGGAAATAATACAAGAAAACGAAGCAACATCAATAAATTTACCAGAAACTCCAGTTGAAGAACCAACAATAACATTTAATAGTAATTAATTAAAATTATATAAATATATAAATCTATTTTCGGGTATTTTAGATGAAAAAGAACTTGCTGCATTGAATAATATATTTAATGATTCAGTTTATTTTTTAATTAAAAGTGGAAATGAAGAAAATGTTTCATTAGCTAAAGCTAAAGTAAATAAACATTCTTTTCGTTATTATTATTAATAATAATATTTTTTTTCAAGGGTGTATGGTCAACACCACCAGCGAATGAAAATAAACTTAATCGAGCATTTCGAGTAAAATTAATTTTGTATAAATAAAAATTGATATAATATTGATCTTTCTTTTTTTAGCAATATCAAAATGTTATTTTAATATTTTCAGTTGCAGAAAGTAAAGCATTTCAAGGTTTTGCTCGTATGTCAGGTGAAGCTCGTCATGATAGTCAACCAATTAATTGGGTACTACCACCTGGTATGAGCAATCGAGCATTTTCTGGTGTTATTCCTATTGATTGGGTTTCACGGTAAGTCGAGATATTTATGTTTTTTTGTATAGAATAATCGATAGCTACTAAATGAGTTATATAATTTCGAATATTTATTGTCTCTCGAGAAAAATAAACAAGTTTTTTTTGTATTTCTAGACGGAGTTTACCATTTAATCAAACTCTTCATTTGTTTAATTCATGGAATGAAAATAAACCTGTTAAAATTGGACGTGATGGACAGGTATTCATAATTTTGAGTTTATCATATGTTAATTATTATTTGTATATTCTAGGAAATTGAACCACGTTGTGCTGAAGCTTTATGTCGTTCATTTCCACCTGATCCAACAATTGATATAATAACTATATCAAAAAAGTCCGTCAAACGTATATCATCACGATCACGATCACCATTATCGATAAATCCATCGAAAGATTTAAATCATCATTCATCATCACAACGTTCATCCAATTCTATTGATCGTCATAGGTCAGATGTGACTCTTTATTTAATAATTATTCGTCTTACAAATTTGGCTATCATCTTTTCTACTACTAATTTAAATCAGTACAGAACTTTAAAAAAAGGTGTTGGTTGATAGAGATATTCTTTCTTTTCTTGCGAATTATTATTGGTTACAAATATTACAATGAAAAACAAGATGATGATGCCAATTTTATACGATGAACTTGAACAAGAAAATAAATAAAAGAATTATTCAAAGAACTTTTATTTTATTAGAGACTATATTTATATGTTTATTTTATATAAAAAAATGAATGTTCCTTTTTTTTAGCAGAATTGAGAATACGATTATTTTGTAAGATATAAATTCGAGTCACTATATATATATGCTAAAGAAGAAAAAAACAATAAATAAAAAAGAATATTGTTGGTGATATTTGTTAATCTTAATTTAGACATCAACGATCAAGAAGTCGAGAACGAAGCAGTAAAGAATCACGTCGTAAACGACGACATCGATCAAGTATGTTTATTAAAAGTCAAATATATGTATTTTTTATGCATGAATATCTCTAATTCTTTACATAGAAGGGAATTGATTTTAGTTATCGAAATTATGAATTATTTAATATTCCTTTTCATGACTGTATACATTATAGCTGCTAAAATAACAATATTTCAATATATATATATATGCGCACTCAAATTTTCTTTTAATACATTCTGAAAGATAAAGAAATTTCCCATAAGATTATTTTTTAGGAATATATTTTTAAATAATTTTCTATTTTTCATCAGCATCATCACATTCTGATCATGGAAACAGACGTAGTACGAGTCGAAAGCGTTCACATCGGGATAACGAAAATCCTGCAGCACCTAAACATGTCGACAAAACAATGTCACATATAATGGCCAATGGAGTAAGATACAAAATTAAATCAATTTATTTTATTGAGTTTTTTTTTTTCATTTTGTATAGACATATGAGGATTATGTAAAATATATGTATGAAAGTCAAACACAATATGCCGGTTTTCCACCAACTATGTTTCCACCTACGGTATTTTATTCTAAAAATTATTTTGATATTTTATTTTTATTTGATCTATTTAGGGTTATCCAATGATGTATGATCCAGCCAGTGCTTATCCTATGGGTTATGATCCTCATAGTATGCATGGTGGACCTTACGGAGATCCAACAAATATGTATTTACCACAACCTTCGTCATCTGTATCTCAAAATGCATCTGAAGTAAATTGATACATTATTCAAAATGAAAAAATTCAATTTTTTTTTTCTTCTTCATTAGTATGAACAAGAAATCAATGCATTTCTTCGTCATACAACATCATCATCACATAAAGAAAATGATAATGGAAATAAATCACATCGAAATCATCATCATTATAAAACATCATCAACATCATCTCGGCATCGTTCAAAATCTCGTGAACATCGTCGTTAAAAATTACTCGAGAATATCTATGTTGCTTTTCTTTTGTGTTCTGTTTTCCTTCTTTTTCTTTTGATTTTTGTTTTTTTTTGAATGTGTACTCTGTGATACAAAGAAAATTTATCTAATAAAACAAAATGAAACAAAATGATCTATTACGAAATTTAAATCTAAATCATGAATAATAAATAAGTCATCAATGATTCTAATTCATTGTGTCCTTATACTTAAAGTTAATCATATAAAACAAGGATTTATTTAAATAAGTTTGTGTAGGAAAGACTAATTGAATAAGATAAGATATATTTAAAAACAGTACATACAAGCTAGATTTATTTGTGTATAAATATATATGAAAAATTATGTACATTGTTGTTATTTAACAAGAAAAAGAAATATATTCATTCATATTTAGGCAAGTATTATGTACGAGAAGAATAAGTAAAAAGAACCGAAAGAAGATAGACTTTATTTGCAATTTTGTCGTTCGGAGGGTATATGCATATATATTGTACAATTCGTAGGACAAAGAACCTTTTCTTCTCTTCTTCTTCTTCTTTTTATACATATATATATATAATACGAAAGTATGGTGACACAGATGTGCTCTTTTGTCATCATCATCACATTTGACAACTTGTCTCAACGAATACAAGAATAATAGAAAGGTAATTTGTTATTCTCCCTTCGCAATTAATACACATATATGTATTTATCAAAAGTAAACAGTTGGATATTTCTTCTTTTTTCGAAATTTCTATATCAAATTTCGTATACTCTTGAGACAGTCTCAATGTCAAACTGATCATTTGTCTATATATAACAAAAAAATATGTTATAAAAATATTTCTCTACATTCATACTCATATAATATCGAATAGTAATAGTCATTCTAGTTCAAAAATTTCTTAACAGGTAAGTTACAATTGAAAAAACTCGAGTTTTTTTTTTTGTCAAGAAAGAAAAAGAAATTGATATATGTTTATCTTTATTCTTCTTCTTATTTTTACAACTCACTGGTTTATATATATATGACAAAAACACATGATATAGATTATTAATCGTTTTTGCCTTTATCTAATTTTTCCTATTGTTTTGACTCTTCGCAAATATAAAAATTTTTTTGCTATTCGTTTCTTGCCTGTTTATACCTATTGGGCATATATACATACATGCATACTCAATCGATCATCATTAATCTAACCTCAACGAATAGTATACGTAAATACTTTTCTACATCACATTTTTGACGGCCAACATTATTTCAATTTGATTTCATTCTTATTCAAACCCAAGAACGACATCATCGAAAAAACACGCTTCACTGTTTTTTTTCTCTCTCTTCGTTTTTTTTATCGCTTTCAATCATATAACACTATACGTATGTTTATTGAACTTACAATTCTTTTCAATATATAATAAGAAAAGTATTCTTTCAAAATCAACAACAACCATTATAATTGATTTTTTAATCAAAACAATGATCACTATAGCAGCTAATGGTTACGGTATCAATGAAAATGAAAATATTGAATTGACACATTTTCTTTCTTATGTGATCGGTTATTTTGTATTACAAGTCGTTTGTATAATTACCGTATGTATACAAAAAAAAAAAGAAAATAATCAGAAGAAAAAGCGTATAAGGTCATTTCATTATCAATCAGTTGTTTTTGTACATATATTTTGACAGAAGTCCTAGGCATATGATAACGTCTCTTCATGTGTACATTAAATGATACATTTTTTTACAAGTTATTCGTATTGGTACTGTTTTTTGTTTTATATTTGATAACGTGCGAATGAGAACGCAAATAAACTCAGTGTTTATGGTTTGTCTCGTCGTCGTCATCATCAGCAGCAGCATGTTAGTAGAAATAGAAAAAAACGCGAAAACCTATCGACAAGTAGTAGACACATACATACACACACACACACACACGCAGAAAAAAAGAGTAGGAGAAGAAGAAGAGGGTAAGAGAAAAAAAAACGCAAGACCATTCTCTAATATTAGACGACAGAACGAATGTGACGTGCACGTTTAGGATCCAGAACAGGTGATTATGATGATCTTGAAGGACGATGACAACATTACTTCTTCAGCATCCTCATCTATGTCAAAATAACGTATATACATTTATATATTTAATTTTTCCTCACTTTACATACAACGACAAATATCCATCTTAATAGTAGTTATTAAGCGCTATTATTTATTCAAGGAGAATAAACTATGCATTTCTACACACAGTCATATGCTACAACTGGCTATTGGACTGCTGAACTTCCTTTCTATTCTCAGGTACATAAATACAAATTTTATACATCCTTTATACAAATGAATTAACTTTCGGCAAGTAGATAAAATAAAATTAAAAAAAATTTATATGTACTCATGTGTCTTTTTTTCGTTCATATATACATACATATATACATATATATGTACAAGTGAATTGCTTCGATTAACGTTCGTTTTTTTTTTCTTTTTCTTCTTATGTAGACATTTATCAATGTTCAACAACCACAGGCTGTTCCACCAACACTTCCCAGTATGAATGTAATGGGCCAAGTGGTTACTAAATCAAAACGTACTACAGCCTTACAATCAATTACAAATGAAAAACCTCAACAACCTATATTACCAGTTCGTATACTCGAACTTGAAGCTACGATAGAAAATCGTCCAACTATAATAGATGAAAAAAGTCCAGCTGTTTTAAAATATCGTACACCACACTTTCGGTATAGAAGAAAGAAAAAAGAAAAAAAGGAAAAGAATGTTTAATGTATTTTGTTATAACTATTTTTAGAGCAACAGCTACTTTAAAATTTCCTCCATTAGACGAAGGTGAACATTGGAAAATCGGTTGGATACAATCATGTACACGTATGGATTTCTATAATTCCTATGGTGATTCTGGTTATTCAAGTTGGGAATTTCCTCAATTAATGTCCGGTCAAAGTCCAATGATATCAGATTCAGATGGACGTAATTATCCATTTTATGGTTCTAAATCTGAAGTTATTGAACTTCAAGGACCTTTTTCTGATTATCGTACGATAAAAGTTCTAATGAATGATAATTTTTATCCACATATAACATGGGATATACCAACAAGTAACGAACGTTTATCACGTTTAACAAATGTCAAACGTCATCAACGTTTTTATACATGGCTTGTTGCAATGAATGCTAATAACGGTTCAATACTTGTACTTAAAACAATTAATTGGCAAATGGATCTTGAAATAAATGTTGATCCAACTAAACCACAAGGTTCACGTGCAATACTTATTTCTAATCCAATACCAATTCAACCGGAAATTCTTAAACAAAATATTCGTATACCGACATGTGTACTTTACCCTCCAAATGTAAATTTCTTTGAATAATATAAATAATTTATTCACATTCTTTTACGCTTATAGGCAAATAGTGCACAAATACTTGTTTGGCATCCTGGTTGTCGTCTTGGTGAAATAAGTCAACGACCTGAAATAGTTGTACCACCACGATGTGAATATGTTTTACACCAAAATCCATTCTATGATCATTATATACGACATAAAACTCATACATCTGTTCAAAATAAACTTAATGGTGGTAGTTCATCATCTTCATCTGAGAATAAAATAAACATTACACAATCGTCTATAACGGAATCGTATTGTCGTCTAATATATCCTCAACCAGCACATTCTAAACCGCCATCAATACCAGGAAATCGTTGTTATAATGGTGTAAAACATATACTAGAAGATCATGCTAGACTTGCTCAAGGTGTTATCGTTCGATAATTAGAATAGAAGAAAATGTTTTATTTCTTTTTTTTGTCATTTCTTTTTTATAAATTTGTTATCTATTGAAAATTTACAGTGAGAGTTGAAGATAATATATCATATGAGTGATGATTTTTCTTCAATTGAAAATTCTATTCATGAAGAAAACCTGTGGTGTGTGAAATATTTTTCATTGATTCTTTTAAATAAATGTTTTTTTGTAGTTGTCAAGAAAAAGTACGAAGTTTTTTTTTTCATATAAACGTTTTATTTTTACAAAAAATTTTAATCAGATTAACAAATTAAAAATATGAGTTCAATCGGTGCACATAAAAAAAGTAAAGCTTTGCTTAAATTTCAAAAAAATTGTTTTTTTATTTAGTACCAATCAGCGAAATTAATAATAAATCTAGATAGTATTACTCTAAGAAAAAAAGACTATCTACTGTTAATATCGAAGGTGGTAATTAACGAAATGGAAAAATAAAATACATATTTACGAGTCAATTAATCAAAAAAATAATCAGTTGTTACTATTTTTATTTCAGTTTTTTTCTTTTTTTTATAAACGTTTTGAGTAAAGGAAAAATAATATTTATTCAACACAAACTAAATAATAACATTTTAATTTGTTTTTTTTTCAAAGATCATATGTTATTAGAAGAAAATCTTTCGTTAGATTTTTCGTTTTAAATTCAAATAAACATATCAACAAGATAACTATTTATTATTATTTTATTTTTGATTTAATTTACAATGCATATATATATATTTGCATGCGTACTATAAAAACGTGAATTAAATTATGTTTTTCTTGTGCAAAATATTTTTTTTGTTTCGATCGATTTTTTTGTTTATTGTCAGTTACGGTTTGTTAAACAGATGGCGTCTAATGATATGAAATATAAAAAATATTAATATATGATAGAATATCATACCTATTTATTACTTTTTCTGATAACAACGAGACACATTGCAATAATTAGTGATATACGATATGACGAATCACCTGTGTATTGTATTTGTTCGTTCTATTAGTCATCATTAAGTAAGAAAAAGGTAAGCTATAGGTGAATTCTCTTTCTTTTCTTGCTTATTGAATATGTTGATAATTCATTGCTATGAATTTTTAAAATATTTACTTACATTATGTATGTGCACATAAATGAGAATATTAAAGTTTTGTTTATCTTCCATTCAAGTTTACTGAAATAAATAGAACATCTATGGATTCATTTTTTCTATTTGAATAAAAAAATAAATCTTGTGTTAAGTAACTATCCATCTTGAGATTTAATCGAAATCTCATCCTATTTTAATAATAATAATATTATTGATCTATGATGAAAAAATATTTGCATATAAATGAAATCAAGATTTATGAAACAAATATTCGTTAGAGTACGATAAATATTAATAATAATTTTGGTCAATGTTCTTATAAGAATTAGTTTTACATAAATAAATAGCCTTTGTGAAATTTAATCATCATTTGTCTAGTACATAAGAATAAAATTTATGACATCTGTCAATAGTTAATTGAGAGCTGGTTAATTCTCGAAAAGAATATAAATTAGAATATTAATAGAAATGCATTCTCTATAAAGATCAAGATATAGTTATTTAATTTTACCGATGTGAGAAAATTTCTAGTGGAAAAAAAACTCAAGTATGACTTCCGTCAAGGTTAAATTTACTATTTTTTCTCTCTCAGATTTATAAAGAATAAATTTAGATACAATTCTATTTTTCTTGATAAAATTTAAATAATAAATCCAAGATTTTCAGATTAATATAATACTGCTAAGTAAAGAACTATGTTTTTCTTGTAAGACATAGACATTTTTGAAAACACTTACAAATAGAAACGACTATAGCAGTAGAATTTCTCCTTGAAAATTATTAACAACGTTGAAAAACAAATACCTTTTAAGTTTGTCCTTTTAACAGACAGTAAATATTTTGACATATCAGTCTGAACAATCTTTATAATCGATTAAAACTTTCCGATTGATTACAATAATGTATTAATCCTATATGTTCTCATCCTTATCAATCGCCTAATCTTAGAAAAGATTTTCGAATGTATTATTCATATTTTACGTGAATATTCAAGTATTCCTTTTTTTGTTTGAAGTAATAGTTAATCAACAACAATGATCAGTAATAATTTCATATATAAAAACTCTTAATGCGAGGTTTCTCTATGTTGTAATATGAACAAACTTTGTCTATGTTATGTAAGAAATTGTTTATAAAAATGACATAACATTCAATTTTATTGCTTTTTATACTATTAGTTGATAGATAAATTCTAAATTAGAAATATAACTTCCACTAGTCATCATCATCATTAGAAATAAAACATTTCTTTTTAACGTAGATTATATACTCTGAGTTGTATCTTCAATTTTCCAATTTAAGATTTTTATCAAGTATAAATTTGAGAGTTAATCGATACTTTTTTTTTGCTTTAGTGAACCTCCCCTAAATTGACCTCATGTTATCACCTATTGTTGTAAATGATCACTACTAAAATAAGATGTTGTATTTCATTTTAAAATATGTAGCGACCTCCGTCATTTAGTGAGATTGGTCGAATGACAAGTCCATTGATGAAATCAAAATTTATTCATTCTTTCTTTCTTTTTGAATACTTACCCGTTTTAACAGTTAAGAAACTTAACGTTGTTCTTGTTCTCTTTCTTTTTCATATATATATATATACAAAATCTCAGAGGCGATAAAACTCATTACATTAACACTTATATTTTCTCTATTCTAATATATTTTGATGTTAGTTGTAAGTAGTTATATTTCTTTAAAAATATTGGTAACAGCTGTTCTTCTTCACTGTATATCTATTGATTCGACATGTATTTGATCTTAAGAAAAAGTCTAAACAATTACATATGCTTTGTCATTATTCTTCTCTCAGATTGATCAACATATAATATAGAACAATTCTTTCCCATTATGATCGACAGATGATAGTTGTATATATATATATGTTACATCATGCTATTGATGAGAAGAAGACGAAGACGAAGAGAAAGAGAGAAGAAAAAAAGACAAACTTGTTCATGTTCATCTTGATCATCACTTTTTCTTCTCTTCAGACACAATGCGTGCTTTTTCTTCCTTTGTTCTACAATCAGTAAATAATAAAATGAACATATTGCATACATTTCTTATAGCAATATGTGCAAAATAATCTATTTGAGATGAGACGAGAACTATGTATACATACGATGAGATCGAGACAAATAAAGCAAATTCTTTGATAACTATACTAGTATTTGTATGTATACACTATGATTATCATTAAGAATTTATGTATATTAAATATCTTAATGAAAGTTGAAGTAAATTCTATTATTTTGTTATTTATTTTTAGTATAAAAATATGACTCGTGTGCCATATATCTTCTCAATGTAAAGAAAAAAACGCTATGACGAGCGATATCATTCGATGGGTAATAAAAATACTTCACCGCATTTAACAAAGACTTTATCAATAAATGGACATGAAAATCATCGATTTATTCAACAACATAATGTAACTAATAGTGACGATACTGATAATAGCTTTGAAACATCATCATATCAAAGTAGTAATGGTAAAAAATATGGTCCATCACCACGTTTTCGTCGTCGTCGTGATAATCGACATACACATTCGGATAAAAAAGGAAAAAAACCTCAGGTAACATGCAAATTTTAAATTCAATAGATAAGAAATTATTTCTTAATCGATTTAACTTAATTCGATTTCGATTTGCATAATCTATAGTTTGTTTTATTTTGACCATAAATTGACATTTATATACTAATTAAATTCAACATTAAAGAACGAGAACAGTTTCCTTTTCCGTTATTATGATAACATCTTTATCTAAAATATAGATGTTAACAAAATATTATGAAAAGATAATTTCATTCCAATTATATCGAACATGTAGCAACCACATCCGTTTCTTTTAAATATGAATCGTCTAGATAATATGCTGTTTGTTGAATAAATATTTATATACGAAGCACATGCAATGAATTCTCAACGGGAAAAGATGTTTTATTAAAAGAATCTATCAAGAGAATTCGTAAGATTGATCTCAGTATAAACATATATAAAAAAAATGTTCAGACATGTGGGATTCAATTAACTTCATACTTCAGATGTATTCAAATAATCTCTTGAACTTATTTTAAAATAATAGCTGACAAAAAGATGAAATTACTTACTATGAATATGAAAATTGTGATATGTCACAAGCAGCTTGTAATAGAATTTGTATATTTTCTTTTTTAGCCAGCTTCGTCATATTTAAATGTCAGTTTGCAATCAATTGGTGGTCGGACAGTTAGTTTATTTTCTCGTAGTTTTAATTTTCTTCAACAATCAGCTTCATCATCACCTATATGTCACTCGCAAAATAATCGTTATGATATATCGTTACCTAATGATAATCATTGTGATGATAATATTGGTGTACATTCAGGTGTTTACCGTAATCAATCACGTCGTAAATATCAAACATCATCATTACGAAATCCATATCGACGATCAAGTACAAATTTTCCTGTTCGAGGACATGAAGCAATGTTTTTACCAGAATTTTCAATTAAAGGAAAAGTTACTGAAGCAGATTTTGAAGTATAAGAAAAAGAAATCTTTTTATTTTTTCAATGAAATTATAATGTTCATTTTATAATTTAGGTTATTGATATTATCGCACGAGGTGCATTTGGTAATGTGATAAAAGTTTCTTCTATACATGATAAACAAATTTATGCAATGAAAATTATGAGTAAATCTCAAATTGTTAAAGATCATGCTGTTCAACAAGTGAAAGGTTTGTATAAAATATAGTAACTTTTTGTTAGCTGTACTTCAGACGTCATTAAAATGAAACTCCTGGTGCGTTATTATTTTGAATTAGTTCGAGGCAATAACATAAGTCCGTATGGAGAATATCCTTTTCTAAAATCATTATTAAATATTTGAGAGGCTCAAAAAAAATCATGAATGATTATTGCATTAGAATTATTTTCTATAAGTTTATGAGAAGGATCATTTGAAAATGAATACGGAGAAAGAAAGTTAAGTATTATATAAAAAGGAAAACTACATAACACACGGCGAGTTTATCAAGTCTACTGATTTTTAGATGATGCTATATTTAGTTTTTATTGATAGTTCGAATAACTCGAGACGATTAAAAGGAAATAGAAAATTTTCTAGGATATTTATCGGATGTGATAATTAATCGGAAAATATTTATAGCTTTTTTTTCGAACGAAAAATACTTTAGACATTAAATTCATTTGACTTGAAGTAATTAAAAAGTTTTCCATTAACCTACATTATATGATTATATCGTAAAAGGATGTGTACTCACTTGGAAAGAATTTTAAATACAATTGATACATAATTTTCTGAGATGTATGATGTTCACCTTGAACACAAGGTGCTATTATTTTTCGGACGTGAAAATTATCTTTATTATCCAATCTGAGAAATATTAACATTTTTCATCCTTGATCATGTTACGGAATACTGTTATGTACCTGTTTCTCATGAGAAATCGAAATAACAATGTGTTAAAATATTAACAAGGGGAAAACAACACAGACTTCATGCCTGAAGTCTCATGAAGTCTCAAGACGTTTTCTGCAATCTTTGAAAGCTTTTGAAATTTATCGAAGTCTTCTGAAAAAATGAAGGCTCGTATGTTGAAGTCTCTTGAATAGTGGTGTAACCAGGATTTTGCCCTAGGGGTAGCTTAGCTTCATATTGATCGAGATTTTGCCGTAGGGGGGTTCAGCTCCATATTTTTTTAATCAGGCACGTCTAACAGTCTAGGAGAATCTCAAAATTTCCTAGGGGGAGCTTGAAAGTTTCTTGGGGGAGCTCCCCGGTGGTTACGCCACTACTCTTGAAGTCTGCTGTTTCCCCCTAGAATATTAATTACAACGTTTTCGGAATGCCTGTGTAGTTTATCGATCAATCCACGTATATTTTAATCGTAGATCTATAATTTCATTTTTTATTTAGATGAAGTAACAATAGCACAATCATGTCTTTCTCATCCTTTTATTGTACATACACATCATTATTGGCAATCTCGTCGTTATTTATATATAATAACTGATTATGTTGAAAATGGTGAATTATTAGCATTATGGTTGCGTATACGTCGTTTTCCTGAATTAATTGTTAAAATTTATATTGCACAAGTAGCTATGGTACTTGATTATTTACATAATAAAGGTATTATATATCGAGATGTTAAAATGGAAAATATTTTACTTGATGAACATGGAAATATAAAAATAATTGATTTTGGTTTATCAAAATGGCTTGCATCAGGTCAACGAACAACAACAATATGTGGAACATTACAATGTAAGATAAATTTATTTTTTTCTAACTGTATTTATTTAGTTTCGGTATTTTTCTATTTAGATATTGCACCTGAAGTACTCAGTGTTCGACCATATGATCATCGTGTTGATTGGTGGAGTTTAGGTATATTAATGTATGTATGTTTATTTGGTGAATATCCGGTGTCAGCTGCTAAAGACCATATATCCATGGCAAATAAAGTATTAAATCATAAATTTCATTTACCATTAAATGGTTTAGAAAATAAAACTGATATTAAAGAATTACTTTATAATTTATTGGAAAAAAATCCAAAAAATCGTTTATGTTCATTAGATAGTTTACGTCAAACATCATTTATGTCAAATATTAGTTTTGATCGTATTTATTCGAAAGTTTATTCTCCAATAACAATATTAATGAATACAAAAATTGAATGGCACAATGAA
The DNA here is from genome assembly GCA_905250115.1 of Adineta steineri. Classification (NCBI taxonomy): domain Eukaryota; kingdom Metazoa; phylum Rotifera; class Eurotatoria; order Adinetida; family Adinetidae; genus Adineta; species Adineta steineri. The sequence continues at coordinate 288,693 of CAJNOI010000108.1, forward strand.
CTTAAATTACATTATTATTCTTGTGAAAAAGGTAAAATAAATGGAAATAAAAATCTCCATCATTCATCTTCATCATCATCGTGTCAACAACAAAATCATTATGAAAATCTTAATGATAATTTCCTTCCAGAATGAATTTAATTTTTCGTTTCTTTTGTTTTTTTTTTGTAAAATGCTTTAATAATCTTTGTATCGTTTTGTTTTATTGTATATAAAACAAAAAAAGAAATCAATTTTATTATTCTGTTCAATTATATCTCATCACAGAGAAGTTATTATTGAAAACCTGACGCTACGAACTCGGTACAAAAAAAAGACGAGACATTTAAAAGCATTATGAATCGGTTTACATCCTTCTTCAAATTATGATGAAATGAAACTTTTTTTTCAGGAATGAATAGAACCTTGAAAGAAATAGTTTTTACGAGAAAACTCTATCGTAGATATAGCTCAGATTTCAAACTTTTTCCTTATATGATTAAAAAGATACCCAGTGAAAAATTGTCAGATTATACTTCATTATGTAAGATTATAATCGAATTTTTGTGCAACAAAATCCGGATTATAAACGACTGAAATCTTTCAAGTCAACAATAATTCGATTTTTAATCAGAAAACAATCTTCTAAATCAAATATAATTTTGATTAAAACCGTACAAACTTGATTTACCATATTTTGTATCAGAACTACATGATTTTAATCAAGATTATACTTGACCTAGAAGATTATTTTTTGACTAAAAATCGAATTATCGTTGATTTGAAAGATTTTAATCGATTATAATCTTACATAATGAAGTATAATCTGACAATTTTTCACTGGGTAGTCATGTATTACTTCATAATTACATTCTGGGTAAAAGCCAATGTCAAATGAAAGACAGATTTGTCCTGTTCTATCTAATTATGCTGATATATACCTAAGACACCCACGGCGGCGCTGCCACTATCGGTACGCCGATGGCAGTTAATTTCCAACCGCAATGAACATATCAAATATATATTTCGAAAGTCATAATTCTGAAAGTCAAACAAGTTCTATTAGTCCAATTTATATATTAGAGCAGCTTGTTTTTGTATTGCCTGAAAATTCTAGATCATATGCATTTAATCTTTCTATATTAAAGATAGTTTATATGTTGTACAATCATTATTGAACGATGGTCTGTCAAACTATTAGCAAAGAAGAAAAACAAGAAAAAAAATGAAGATTTAATCTATTGTTCGATATTTTCAGTCGCATGCTGCAGTTTGAAGAAATGAAAAATATGTAATTTTATATTCTGTAGTCTAGATATTTCTCATAAAAATCATTCAAATATGATTAAAGATCGAATGTCATCGTCTGGTCATGTTCTTAAAACATTTATTGTAAAATTATTAAGCAAATGTTTTATAACGTCAATGAAAATGTTAATTGTGGAAAACTGATACTAACACTAATAATAGAATAATGACGACATAGACTAAATATATCAAATTTTTATTTATTTCCTTTTCCTATTTTCTACACGTAGATTATATTTTAAAGAACGCATATATCATACACAAATAAGCATATTTCAAAAAAACACAACAACTTTTTATTTTTTCTTGTTCAATAGATGATATGTGTTTCATTCTTTTTACGCCATAGTTTGATATTTACCTTTAATCGGAACACTCACGTAAATCGAGAGAGTGAGAGAGAGACACAGGAAAAGTCATAGAAGTGAGCAATGTTCCGTTATCTAAATGTCGCAATGTAGTCAGAATACGCTATATTCATGACGTTCATAAAAATCTATAAAAAACAACTACCGGAAAATATTTGATAACATGATATGTTGAATTAAGATTTAGTATATAAGTTAACATAGATTTCAGAAAATAAATTTTCCTCCTGTATTAGAATTAATTATGTATAAACTATCATTTATCCTATTTTTTATAACAAACTATTTATTCATTAAATCTTATTCACATTCATATTCATATTCATATTCAGAACAACCAAAGAGCATTAATATTCAGTTTCATAATTATAATAAATCTTCGAACAAAACAGATCCTATATCAACTGCTGGCTCTTTTATTCCTAAAGCAAATGCAAAAGCTGTATACAGTTTAGCTGGCCGCTGGATAAATGCGGGCTTCAATATTTCATCAATCTTTTGTCATAGTGGGTCGAATATATACAGTTTAGATTGTGGAAAAAATTCTCAAAGTAATTCCGAATTCTATCTCTATTAATAAATATATCTTATTGTTTCATTAGATTTATATATAATATTTAATGGTGTATACCGAGATCCTGTTGAAATTAAGTATCATTCAGGACTTGTAAACCTATTCGATATATTTATCAAATCGAATGATAATAAACATGTGTTATCAAATATTTTAATATGTAAATTAGAAGCTATTTATACTCGACCAAAACAATATTCTCCGTATCACTTAAGTAAATCTGGTTTACTTGGTATTATATTTTTAACTGCATGTATTGTTCTTACATTTCTTATTTGTGTTATATGGTTTTTTGTATTATATTGTCGTCGAATGAAATATGAACGAAAAAAAACCAAAGTTCAACAGGCACTTGCACGTTCAGTCCAAGAAATACTTGATAAATCACCAATTATTATATTTGATACAAAAAATAATGAAATTACTGATGATGATCCAATGTGTGCTATTTGCTTAGAACCATTTATTGATAATGAACAACTTCGAAAACTTAGTAAGTTTATAGATAGATATATGTTTTAAAATAACCTTTTTCTTCTTTTAAGAATGTTCACATTATTTTCATGTTGCATGTATTGATCCATGGTTATTAGCGCATCAAAGTTGTCCACTATGTAATCAAAATATTTTAGATGATTTTATTCCAACAGTATCAGCGAATGTTAATATACGAGAAGGTATCATTCGTACTTCACTCATTCATATTGACGAAGAATATTTATGAAAAAAAATAAATTCAAATAAAAAAGCTATTTATCTATAATAATGCTGTAAAAAATCTGAAAATTTTCATTCTTATAACATATCATAAAAACGAACTTTTTTATGGCTTCAAATCAAGAGTATTTATTGTATATAAAAGGAAAATAAGTGAATCCATTCAACACTATCAAACTTCATTAGAAGTTATTGCATTTTATTGACATCAAATTTAATCGTACCTGTAGAGTACTACGAAATATATTTTTTTATTTGAATTACATTAGCAAATTGTGCTGTAAAATCATTCAATAATATTAAATAGGCGTAAAAAAATGCAGAATATTAGAATTACTGATTAGCTAAAATGAAAATTCATTATAAGAGATCAAATATTATAACTGAAATTATTTTTCAATCATCGAATAAAGATTACTATCTCTTGACGATTGTTATTCTCGGAAAGCTTTTACATATGAATACGTGCACGTATGAATAAAACAGAACGATATCATCATATTTATTCGATTAAATTCAAGTGTCACGTGACTAAATACAGTAAAATGTTTGTTCTGATACGATTTAATCAATTTTGTATAGAATATATTGTCAATATAGGGTTTCTTTATTCATATATGACACACAAGTTATAAAATCTTTATGATTGAATACGTCCGAAAATAACAATTTTTTTCTTGAATAATAAAAGGTTGTTTTTCGATGACTGTGAGTCATCCGTTAGATTATAAAATCGATGAGTAATCATGAATATATATTCAGTTATAATATAAAGAAAAAAATCTCAGGATTTTTTAACTCCGGAAGTATACGTTTTCAAAATATTTGTCAATGTCAATTTATTGTTCATGATATACAGTATGATTTATTTCTATACTTTGAAATCAATGAATGTATCTTACATTAATAAAGTGTCTTTTCAATTTTCTAATCTATCAATCATACAAATATTCATGGATAATTTTTGATATACTCTATGATTTCATATTGAACTGTTTTCGATTATGTCGTAACTCCTATAATTATTTGAATTCGATACTATTCTATAATAAAGAAAATAATTATAGGATATTATTCAATCGATTATTAATGATTTATAATAATGTATATTGACATATTCTTTTGATATGATATAATATCAATAGAATTGCAATGTAATATAAACGATTCTTTTTTTTTGTACGCGCAGAAAAAAAATTGACATCTCGTCACTTCCTTCTCATTGAAGTTAAAGCTGTTAAAAAGTTTTTTTGATTAATATTATTAATATATACTTTTTCTTTTTCCTTGCTAATGACCTTGTTCTATGATTGTCACATATAGTTTTTATCCTTGAACATTTATTTTATATTCATCGGCGACAAATTGTAACACCTGCTTAACATTTATGTAAATAAATTCTTACAATTTTCATCCTTTCTTTTTTCAAGTGAGAACATTTTATTTAACAACTTCTCATCCTCTTGTATATATCACTCCTTTTTGTCTCAACAGATTTCTAATTATCACAGCAGGATAGAGTCTTACAGCTGTGTTATATAAATTAGAATTGATCACCTGTATTATATGATAATAAAAGTGAAAGAAATAATATCAACATCTACGAACAAAAAGGTAGATCGAGAGCAAATGTGAAGTATTTTTGTTTCTGTAGTGACTGAAACGAACTTTTGACCTTCTCTAATGTTGGAATTCATTTTTCTTTTGCTTTCATTCTTAATTGTTTCAAACACGCACAACACAAAAATTGATGAATGTATATAACTGAAAACAGAACGAAAAGAAAAGAGAGATGGTGTGTAGTACATACATTTTTGACATTGATGCTGTATGTATACATAGATTTATTTTATAAGAAGTATAAAGAAAAGAAATCATTCATAATTTAAGTATTAAAAATCATTATCAACATCTTCTTTTTCTCAACAGACATGTTTAATCCTAGAATATGTGTACACGTATTGTATATTCTAGATTATTGCATCATTACATCTCATACAAAACTACTCACAACGTGTTATAATTAACAAAAAAAAACTCAGCATGAAATGTTCGTTACTTGAACAGACACGTCTTGTATGTATGAATTCATATACATAAGAATTTCAATTGAAAAAAAATCATTATCAATAACAACAACAGCATCAGCAAGTAGACTCATAAAAAAAAAGAGAATCGTACGATTACCTTATTTATCCAATTGATAAATGACATCAGGTAAGAGTAACATAAAACATTACAATGAGTAAATCTTTATTCTTAGTTTCTTTTCTTTTTTCATCGAATAGTTATGAAATAAAATCTAGTAAATTGCGTGTCGGCTTAGCTTACAAAAGAAGGTCATTTGTCTTTCTTTTTTTTCTTCTGTTAATTGGAAAGAAAAAAGAAGAAGAAGATTGAACTTCAGTGAAATTTAAAAGTATGCGATAACATTTTTTTTCTTCTCTCTCTCTCTTAAGATAAGCATTGAATGACTAGACAGACCATTGGTATTATAAACGTTATTTGTTAGTTTAGGTTTCTTTTTTTTTGACCAGCTTTATCCCAATTGTATATCTGTATTTTCAAGGTCGCACCTTTAATGTGTTATTCTTCGTTTTGTCCGTCTGTATGTTTAATTTGTTCGTCAAACAATACAACTCCTATGTATCTTATACGAAACGAATTGACCTTTTCTTCATTCTTCTTGCTTATATATTCGATAGAGGAAAAAAAACAAAATATGAATACTAGATGTTCACTCCTGAGATTAGATGATGATGACAATGCTATTTCATTATTTGTGTCATTGAAAAGTAAACCTCAATCGACTAGTCAGAGTCAATGTTTGATTATAAATATTTTTTTCTTCTCCCTTTAATATCATTAGTTATTATATGTACACATATATATATGTATAAGTAAGCAGTCGTTTTTAGTTATTCAATAAAAACGATTGAGTGACAAGTAAGCTTTTTTAATATTCTGAATTTATATTGAATGTAACCTTGATTTCCTGCATAAATCTTTTTTCTTTCAAGTAGATTCTTGACTTTTTTCATCATTGATTAGTAAATAGATGGAGAAAAATAATTATTTATGAATAGGCATATTATAAAAAAAATATTCGTATGTCTGTCCTTTTTTTTTTTTATATTCACTTTCCCTTTATACACAAAAGATAAAAGACATAGAAGCGATTATAAATGTTCAAGGTAGAATAATATTTAGCTAGTTTATTCATCTAAACATCTTAACGACACGTCTGTATGAATTAATCGAACGAGAGATTTTTGAGCTGATATAGATATCTTCCGCTAATAATTGAAGTTCTAAGCTTTTCTTCTTTCTTAATTTCAAATGAGTATATGTATGCATAAAACAGCCTGAAGGCTATAAATGTCTCATGATTTTTCACACAAGATAAATGTTAATCTATTTTGATTTTTCTAGTGAATAGAATGCACACGCAAAATGAATCCGATGGTCATCTTGTACGTTCAGGTACAATTATACGTGAAAGTGTACGATGTTTACCAAAAGGACATTTTCAACAAATTCGACAAATGTTTGATAAACAATCATGTTCAAAAAAACCTCTATCAACAATTTATGAACGACATCAATCAAAACAACAACAACAACAACAATCTTCTTCGTCCTATAATGTACTTAAATTACCTGTAACTGATGATGAAAAATTACAACATACAACAAATATTGATGATATTATTATTGAAAACGATAAATCATTTGAAGAAAATTATCTATCCGATTATCCATTATTTCATTCTGAATTTGTAAATAAATCATTTCAACATTCTTTATCTAAACCAATTGAAAATCATTTATCTACAGGTAAAAAAACATTTATTTTAAAAAACAAATGCAATCATCTGATTGAATGTCAGAGACATGTTTTATCTCGTTTCATAAATCATCAGGGATCAATACGAAAAAAGAAAATAAAAATTGTAAAAAAAAAGAGAAAACAACAAGACAAAAGAGATATAGAAGGTCGACATTTTTTTTCCTATCGATTTTATACGAAATTCGAGTCGTTAGATTCATCATGATGAATATCGAAATAAAAAAGTCGAAGAAAGATGGAGAAGAATAAACATTCGAATGTTTCGAGATAATAGAGAATCGAAAAGAAGAAGAAGAAGAATGGCAAAGGCCATGAGTCCAATCTGGTTGGTAAGCAACATTGATACTTCATTAGTCATTCTTCCACCTACACATATTTCAACTCATCCTTCTCGTTTATTCTTTTTTTTCTTGTCGAGTTTTTATTCAGTAACACATACATGTAAGCAAGTCATAAAATTCTATTTCATATTTTAGACACACATTCATCTACAACATCACTACCACAACAATTTCTATTTCCCATCGATTCCGAAAAGTCTGTATTGACGTCGAAACAACGTCGTCAATTAGCAATGGCTGCCGCTGTTAATTATCCTGATAGTTTTGAATCTTCGCCAAGGCCAAATCAATTCAATCGTATAGGTAGTACACGTCAATATGTTTCAAGTTTACAACGTACATTAGCTGTTCATGCTAAACCAGTTCTTGTTAAAACGACATTTAATCCAATAAAACAAACCCCGTCGATAATATACGATTCTACGAATGAATTATTTCCATCATCAAAACGTCTTCAATCATCAGCATCTCTATCGTCAACTGGTTATGATTCTAATTCTTCACCTTCAATGCTATCAAAACGACATTCTCTAATAACAAGTCATAGTAATGATCTTTCAACATCAAGTGATGAACGACAACGATTAAATCCTTGGGTATAAATAAAATATTAGTTTAAATTTCCTATTCAATCTTTTTTTTCTAGATATTATATGAATCTGAATTAGGTACTCCGATAACTATAGCTAATTCATATTCAAGTGATGATGTTTTTGATAGTCCTTCATCAATAAGTCGTTCACGTGTTAAAATAAATCATTCACCTACATCAACTTTTGAACGTCGTCCAGTATCTGTTATTCGTCATACATCAATTCGTAATCCACCTGTACTTAATTCACCATCAATATCATCAACTTCATCGACATCATCTACAAAATTTATTGTTCAAACGACTTCATTTCCTGATAGTAATAATTCAACTAATGAAAAACTTCAATTGAATGATGATAGTGCAGAAAAATGTTTATCTTTAAGAAGAAAACATACATTACGTTCAACAAGTTCAACAGGTTTTCAAATTCAACAAGGAGGATCATCTACTCCTAGTCCAGTTGTTGTTAAAAAACAAACGAATGAAAGAGAAGATAGTCCATTACCCATTGTTGAAAATCCATTATTTCAACAACATTCACCACCAAGAAAACCACCAAGAACATTTCAACATGAAAATCGTTATGATTATTTATCACAAACAATTGATCAGAAAGTACCATCATCTTCATCATCAAGTAGTGATTCACCTACATTTGATCTAGGTGCTCGTTCAGCTAGTTGTATGGATTTAACTGTAGGTGTTTCAAATGCTTTACTATCAAGTGGTCTTTTACCATTAAATAAATCAATAGATAATACAAATAATTTTATACCACATGAAAATATTTATGAAGAATTAAAAACACCTGTATCAACATTTAATAAACAAGATGGTCAACAATTTTTATATAATAATAGTAAAAAATCACAAACAATGAAACCAGTACAAAGTGATTTAGGTATTCGTACATCAATAACAAAACCAAAACAAAATCATCCATTTACAAATATAAAATCTGCAATGAAGAAAGGTATTAGTGAACCAAATCTTGCTAAAACAAAATCATCATCATTTTTTTCACCACGTGGACTTATTAATCGTTTTAAACGTATTCTTCCATTATCTTTATCAAAACAATCATTAAATGATAGTAATGTAATGACAATCGATAGTGATGATTCAGCTAGTACAACATCAGAAAATAATGATGATATTCGAATATCAAGACTTGATCATGTTAGTCGCGTGAAAAATGTATATGATAGTTTAGGTATGTATCTTATTTTCTATTGACATTTGATTGAAATGCTAAAACCAATTCATATGATTTTATTTAGGTACCGGTAGTCATATGACAAGTCTCTTTACTGAGCCAAGTCATTCAACAGCGTCACGTGAATTAAAAACTCTATATGATTATGTTGTACATATTTTACCTGAACAAGAACTAGGTTATTTTGCAAATGGAAATGGTTGTCTTTCATTATCGAATTTAAATATAAATCATCAAATTCATACATCAACATCTATTCGTTTTCAATATCCATTAGATGCAAATACTGAATTATCATTAAAATATTTCTGTTTTCCAGATCAACATGATTCAAATAATAATCATAATACATTTCTATCATCAAAAACATCGAAACCAGAATATTTTCGTTTTACATTAACAGATATGCGTGGAGTACGACAACATGGCTATTGTTCACGTTTTACTCATAAAGGTATATTGAATGCATTATGTATTGTATCACCATGTGATATGTTGGATTTATATGAAAAAATATTATCAACAGCAACCGAATTATTTCTTTCATATAAAGAAGAAGATGCAAAAAGATTTTTAAAAGAAATTTATCCACATCGTTTACCAAATCGTGGTGATACAATACATATACATACAACAACAGTTGGATTATATACACTTAAATGTGATTATGATCGACGAAAACAATTAATTGATTCAATTAATTTACTTAGTTTATCAACAGATACAATTATCAAAATTTTCTCTTCAATTTTATACGAACAAAAACTAATTTTTATTGCTAATGAACTTGGTCCGTTAACACGTTTAATAAATACATTTATTTGTCTTCTCTATCCATTTTCATGGCCACATACTTATGTTCCTATATTACCAGCATTAATGCTTGATATTCTTCAAGCACCAACACCATATATAATTGGTATTTTACGTTCATGTGAACATTATTTATGTGACAATGATGAATTTTTATCTCAAGATAATTCTGATATACTTATCGTTGATATTGATCATGATCATATTTATTCAATAAATGATTATTTATCAAATGACTCATCTCGTGGATCGATTGATAATCTAAATAATAAAACCCATTCAAAATTTCAAATTCTTCCAAAAATTTTTAAAATTGAACTTAAACAAGAAATATCATTTTTACGAAAACATAAACAAAATCTTTCACTGGATGAATGTCAACAACGTTTACGAAATATTTTTATGTCTATATTTATTCAATCATGTTATAATTATAAAGATTATTTAAATCACATATTCGATATTGAACATTTTATTCAATCGAAACAACATACAATTGAATTATTTTTAGAATGGTTTACTCGTACACAAATCTTTGAATTATTTATTCGACAAAAACTTGAAACAGATCATTCAAATCAATTTGCAATAACATTTGATTTAGCTTGTGAAAAATATCGCCGAACATTAAAAAAACAAATACCAGAACGTATTACAGTTAAATCAGTTAAACGAAAAGCAGCTATAAGAGCAAATAAACAAGATCATCGATTATGAATAATTAATAATGAATTTATTATAAAGCTATTTAGTCAGATAAATTTCTTTCCTCTTTTTCTTTTTTCTATGTAGATATTGCTTTGCTTTTTATTTCTATGATATGTAACAGTCATTGATTGAATTATTAAATAAAAATATTATAAACACTTTGATTTCAAAAATTTTCATATAGAAACAAAAAGCGCAAAATCATTGACATATTTTATTTTGCATAAATGTATAGAACAGATGAATTAATTATTTTTATTATACGTAATGGTTTTGCACGTATTATTATGTCTACGTTACTTATAATTTGTTATATTCGAGCTATGTGTGAAAAACAACAATTATGGATATTATCAAATTTTTGTTATATTGGTTTAATATATCTTATTATTGATTGGTGGATTATTTTATTGAAAATCTATGTACATAGAAAAATTGTTGAATATTTCTGGATTAATACAGGTGTAGCCATATTTATTACATGTAAATTAATAAAATAAATAAATAAAATATATTTATTTAATTTATAGTTACAATGCCTCCCTTATGGGTTTTACGTTATGCATATTTTGTACAATCTGTAAAAGATTCTAAACTACAAGCTAAACATGCAAATCTTAATTTAGAATCTTATGTTAGTAAATGTTGGGATTTAAAAGAAAAACAACAACTTCATCTAATGGAATTTGAAACAGTATCAATGAATCAAGCAAAATCAACAGTTGAAATAAATAATAGTACATGTGATCGAATAGAAGAAATAAATGCTGATGATTGGTGTGTTTATGGTATATGTTTAATGAAACAGATGCCTGATGAAATGCTAGAACAAGTTGTAGTACTCGCTACAATTTGTCTACGTTGGTAAATGAAAAATTAAAATCTTTTGAAAGAAGATTTATATTCTATGATAAGGATGATAACTGGTAATTTGGGTCTTGATCAGTTGATTACATATTTTATTTCAACTGCTTCTGATATTGTCGAGTAAAATAGTTAAATGAAATATTATTTTTGAAGACTAAAAAACTTTTTTCATAGTTTTTCTTCGACAATGGTTGGACAAAGTGAACAATTAATTGAAAATAAAAATAAGAATATGATGAAAGCTATTATTGGTTTGTTTGAAAAAATATTCATTTAATTTTTAAAACTTTTTCTTATTGTTTTAGCTGCATATTTTATATCTCTCTCACAATTCAGTGTTAATCTATCTGGTAAACGAAAACATGATCATATATATGATACAATTGTTTGGTCAAATGCAAAACTTGAAGAACGTTTTCTTATTATAATAGATTTTTTATTTGGTACTGAAATTTGGGGTATTTTAGCACAAATGGCAACTGAGGATGGTCTTTTACTTGGTTTACGTATTGCCGTTGTCGTTAAATTTGATGCGAGTACACTTGAAAACTTATTTTTTGTTGTCAAAAATATTCTTACAATTGCTATTTTTACATATTATGCAGCAGCTATAACAGATTCATATGTTCGACATCGTCATCGTTATCAACATTATTTTTTAACATCAAATAATGTTCAATAAAGATCTTTTCCTTATTAAATATTTCATGTTTGAATAATTAGCTTATATAATAATGTTTATTATCGGGATAAACGCAGTGAGAGAAACAAAATAAACAGCAAATAAGTCTGTCATTGGACGCAATAAATCTAAATGTCGTTGTCCAAAGCCATGAGATGATGCAGCGTCTGCCCGGGTATCATCAAATCCAATGTCAAATAATCTAGCACGGAAACGGTCAAATGCGTTCGGTTCCTGCCGAAAATTGACGGAATACTGCGTCAGGAATCATCGTTCCGGGATATGCTAGCGTCTGCTTCACTAATCCTTCCAATTGAAAATTTTTTCGAGCCAAATCAAATGCCAATCGGTTTTTCTAAAAAGAAAAAAAACGATTAGATACTAAATAGCACAGTTTATCGTCCATAATTTCGCCAAAAATAACGCAAGATGTACGTCATTGGTATCAATAGCCATTTTTGCGTAAATGACAACTTTGTAATGTGCTATCTTGCATTGAATGTGCAATGTTAGATAATGACTTTCATGGATGTATGCCCCATAATGTATTGGATGATTCCTAATTGGTATTTTATTTGGAATGAAATATCATATTGTACATGACCTTCAAAATAGAGCGTGTGTGTTGTCGTGAGTATAAGAGGAGGATCCACCTATTCACACAGCAAATATCATAGTAGCATTAACATAATCACGAACAGGAGGTAGACGCTCGGCAATAGTAGCTTGCACTGGCTATAGTGATTTACCACCAGTTTTGGTAACAGGTGCACCATCCGTATGCAAAAGAATGGTTATTTTTTTTATTTGTAAACGTTGATAAATAGAATCATTTAGTAAAATATCACATGGTAAAAGATCACTTGAACAATTAGTGTATTCATTAATTAAATTTAAATATCGCTTAACTGTAGAATAAATTTCATCTTTAACATTATTTTTTACTAGTTCGATAACATTCGTAAATGAACGTCGTTTCTCATTCAATTGACATCCATTAGTACAAGTCATTTGTTCAGAGTTTTATAAAGGACATAAAAATTCACAAAAATAATATTTAACTTGTTTTGAACAATCGAACCTTAATGATTAACAACCATCTTGAGGGTACGGGTGTATTGTGGATACAATATCAATATATAATACCCACACCATCTACATCCCACCTGAACTTAACATACAAAATATTAGTCAAACAATGATTAGAGAAGTTATTGGCACGTCGTCAATTACAAAGTGAGGGTGTGGGTGTGGGTGTGGATATAGACGGGTGTTAGTTGTATATTGCAATTTCACATCTACACCCATACCCTCAATCCCTTTAGTACTTCCTCGCTAGTTCAAATATTTTTTCATTATGTGATAGTCTATGTAAATTGTATTTTCTTTTTTAATTTCATTGTTTTAAAATCAAAATTCTTTTGTATAAATAAATTGGTAGTTTCGATAACAAAAAAAATTCCAATTTTCTGCAGCATAAATCATCCACGTCCATCTTATAATATATTTTTTTGTTACTCATCTATAGTTATTTTCATTATTAATAATAAGAATCAGCGATGTCCAGCGCGGTTAAGAATGTGACGCTGCCGCACCGCGACGGTTTTTAAAAAAAGCTACCGCGCCCGAGACGGTAAAGAAAATAGACTACCACTGCCGCGCCGTGCCCGCCGCGGCGGTAGCGGCAGCGCCGCCATGGACATCTCTGATAAGAATACTACACTTTTTTCTCTATGTGGTAAATAATACGACTTTGAGGTAACAAACAATTTTTTTACCATAATCAAGTTTGTAAGAGAAACATAATAAAATATAATAGGAAAATTTTCTTCGTTCTTCTATCTTGATGAAAACTAAGCATTTCAAGTTTCTTGATCAAATAACTGCATTTAACAGAAGCAGAACAGCAAGAAACTACCTGGACTAAATATATAAGTATTTTTTAGTCTACGACTTCAAATGCGTCGCCTTCTTTTTTCTGGCGATAATGAGAGACGTCTCATTTTATATATTTTCTGTCTAGAGAACACACACGATTCGACTGCACATCATAATGCGTTTCTTCAGCAAATATAGCAAAATACAACATGCACTTTTTTCCACTTCATCGACTAGAAAACCATCAGTTTTACTAGTTAATCATGGTTATCCACCATTATTCAATGCAGGTTCAGAAGTATAAATTTGATTTTTTTTTCTTGCTTTGTAAATTCAAAAGGTATGTTAAATATAGGTTTATACTCAAACATTAGCTGTACGTTTAAATCGATCTGGAAAGACATCAGGAGTGTCAGTTATTTCACGTGAACAAGATCTATTTCGTGCTGATTTCCTTGTTCGACAAACTCATGATGAACATGATTCTACTATACCAGTTCATTTGATTAATCATGCACGAGAAGCAGCATATCAACGATTTGTTAATACGGATATTGATCGTTGTTTTGAAGACATTTGTCGAAAACTTCATCCAAAACCAAATATTGTTCATTTTGGACATTTAAATCATTTATCATTAACATTACCACAACGTGCGCGAGATATTCTAGGTGCAAAGATTGTTTATACATTACATGATTATTGGCTTATGTGTCCACGCGGTCAATTTTTAATTAATGGTGCTGCTTCAGCATTTACTAATCAAAAACCTTATGAATTATGCATCGAACAAAAAGATGAGAAGTGTGCATCGAAATGTTTCTCATCACGTTTTAGTTCGGGTATGAAATTTTGATTGTACAGAAATCTTTCTATATTTTGATTGTAGGAACATCAGCAAATAAAGATCGTGAAATGGAATATTGGACATGGTGGATTAGTGAACGAATGCGTGCAGTACGCGAAACATGTGATGCAATTGATATGTTCATTGCACCATCACATTATTTACAGAAACGATTTATCGATGAATTTCATCTTCCATCTGAAAAAATCAAATTTTTACCGTATGGTTTTGATCGATCGATGTTAGTCAATCGTCAGCGTGTTCGTGAAGTCAATGAACCTATTATTTTTGGTTATATTGGTCGACATTCAGCATCAAAAGGTATTAATTTATTAATAGAAGCTGCACAACAAATCGTTCGATCAGAACCGAAATTTGCGAATCAATTTCGTCTTGCTATTTATGGGCGACCAGATTCTACAACAACCAGTAATCTTCAAGAAATGGCAAGAACAGCCGGTATTTCTGTGGAATGGCGTGATGAATATAAAAATTCGAAAATTGTCGAGCACGTTTTTAATCATGTAGATTGTATTGTAGTTCCTTCAATTTGGGATGAAAATTCTCCTTTAGTTATTCATGAAGCACAACAATGTCGTGTACCTGTTATTACTGCTAATCGAGGTGGAATGGTAGGAATATGAAGACGTGATTTATTTTCGAAATTTTTCTATTTAATTTAGAGTGAATTAGTACAAGATGGAGTTAATGGATTGACTTTTTTGCATCGTGATGCATCATCACTTGCACAAACTTTACTTCGAATTATTCAAAAACCGAATATGCTTAATCAATTAGGTGAACATGGTTATCTTTATTCGAACGATGGACAGGTACCATCGATTGAATCACATGTTGATGAATTGATTAATTTATATTCTTCATTAACAAATAATCAAATTGAAGAATCAATAAATCTTCAACCAAAACCAATTGAACCATTATCAGCACCACGTCGAATAACATTCGATACGAATCCAGATGATTGTAATTTTAGTTGTATCATGTGTGAACAACATTCAGAATATTCTCCACATCAGAAAGCACGTAAAGAAGCAAAAATTCGACGTCGTAGAATGGATTTTGATATTATCAAACGAGTCGTTGCCGAAGCAGCACCACTCGGATTACAAGAAATCGTAAGATTTCTTATTCATTTTCTCTACTATAAAATATTTCGTATATGCATATCTAGATTCCATCAACGATGGGTGAACCACTTATGTATCGTGATACAAAAGGTCGTACATTTGAAGATATAATAAAATTATGTCGAGATTATAATATCAAGTTAAATCTTACAACAAATGGGTCATTTCATTCTCCACAAGGTCATTCAGTGACAGAATGGGCTCAATTACTTATGCCAGTTTTAAGTGATGTGAAATTTTCTTGGAATGGAATGACAAAAAAGACTCAAGAATTAGTTATGAAACATTCGAAACTCGATAAACAAGTTCATAACTTTTTTCATATAAATATTTTATTTGTATATCTTTATAGATCAAGAATATTACTCAATTTATTCAAATGCGTGATAAATTATCAGAACAAGGTGGTAATCGAGCTACAGTGACACTACAATTGACTTTTATGGAAATCAATCTACAAGAAATTCCTGAGGTAATAAAATCTTACAGTGGAATTACCTGTTATAATAAATCTTTGAGTGAGAGGAGGACATATCCGATAAATATGAAAGAAAGATTTTTGAAGATTAAACTTCAGCTAATCAGTTATTGTGTAGAACGATATCGATCAAATTCATTAGTAATTGTATATTTGCAAGTTCTCTAACTTTCATGACTATATAGATTGTCAAGTTGGGAATATCACTTGGTGTGGATCGCATAAAAGGTCATCATTTATGGGCTCATTTTAAAGAAATAAAAGATCAAAACTTACGTCGATCAGTTGAAGCTATTCGTCGTTGGAATCAATGTGTTATTGAATGTCAAAATCTAGCACGTCAATATTTATTATCAACAGGAAAACAAGTAAGATTTTTTACAACTGAATTGAATTCATTCATTTTATTTTATGTAATTTTCTAGATTAAACTTGAAAATTTCTTTGAATTGGATGAAAATAGTGGTTCATCAACGATTCATCCACAAAGTGTATGCCCGTTTTTAGGTAAAGAAGCATGGATTAATCATAGTGGTCGATTCGATCCTTGCTGTGCACCTGATCAAGATCGATTGTCATTAGGTACATTTGGTAATGTACAAAATTCTGATGAAAATCTAATGAAAATCTGGACTGGTAAAACATATAACAATTTAATTACTAATTATACACAATATCCTCTTTGTCAAAATTGTAACATGAGAAAACCACCTATTGAAAATAAATAAATATAATTTTTTGGTATCCTTTTTCCCTATTAATATTAATTCTAGATGTTCATTAATCGTTATCAACAGTTAACTTTATCCAAACATATTATTGCTCGACAGAAATGGACGTATTCTAAGGTTTCATCATGTGGTACATATCATATTTGTTTAAATACTCAACAACCACTTTATCACCATCGATTTAAGGCTATTTTACCGTTTCATTCACCTGGTTTAGCGCCAGTGATTGATCAAACAAATGCAGCATTTCATATAAATGATCTCGGAGAAAGTGCCTATTGTCAAAGATTTACTCGAACATTTGGTTTTTATCAAAAACTCGCTGCTGTGCAGGTTGGTAAAAAGTCAGAATCATGCATAAAATTCATAAAAATATTCTTAGAATAGTGATCAGTGGTATCATATTACACCTCAAGGTTCTTCTGCATATAAGTCTATATGGCAGTGGTGTGGTAATTTTCAATCATACCGATGTCCTGTACGAGATTTTAGTTTAAAATATTATCATATTGATCCTACAGGACGAATTATCTCAGGTCCACATTCATATGCTGGTGATTTTCGAGAAGTAAAATATTTTTTTAACTAGTATTTCATTCGCTTTTATTATTAGGGTAGTGCTGTTATTCGTAGTTCAATCGATGGTCTGTTCCGTGCTATAGATGAAAATGGTGATTTCCTTCATTCGTCATCATCATCATCGTCTAACAAAACAAGTTTTTTCGATCTTGATGTTTATCATAAAGGTTTAGCACGAGCACGAGATGAAAATGGTTGGTTTTTCATTGATCGTAATGGTATTGATATTGGACAAGGTCGTCGTTATCGTCAAATTGAGAACTTCTATAATGGTCAAGCACTTGTTCAATTGTTACATGACGGATCAAGATGTATTATTGATGAACAACATCAAATATTAGCTACATTACATAGTTGTAATGATGAAAATCATGCTGATATTGAACAGGTTAATTGTTTTATGTGAAGATTTTTTCCTAAATGTCTTTTTTTTACAGATGGCAAAAGCTTATTGGCCATCGTTTGCACTTAAGCTAGGTTTAGAACAAAACATTAATTTATTGAATGATGAAAAGAAATCAAATAATGATAATAATCAATTACGAGAACAGATTCGACAAGTGTGGAATGAACTAGGTTTTATTAAATCATCAACTATAGATGGAAATTATCAAATTACGGAACGAGGTCATTTACTTTTTGATTTGAATAGTATTACTCGTGATCGTGCTCTTTATTGGTTACAAGATCGATATATTTCAACGTGGTTACCGATATTAAAACATCAAAATAAGCTACATTCGAATAAAGATACCTTTTCTGATATTGCCAATAATCCTGAACTTGTTGCTTTATCACAAAGAGTTCTTAATTCTTATGCACGTCAAGATTGGAAAGGAATTTCCTCTGCATGTCCTATTGAACTATTTCAATCGTCCAGTATTGTTGATCTTGGTGGAGGAGTAGGTGCATTGTTATCTGAATTATCTAAGTATTGTTTAAGTCAACATTTAATCTGTATTGATCGTCCTGAAGTTATTCGCTTAGCAGTACCACATCCGAAAATTGAGTTTCAAAGTGGAGATTTATTTTCTGGTTCGTTACCTTCAGCTGATTTGTATCTTCTATCACGTGTACTTCATGATTGGCCAGATGAGAAAGTAAAAATAATTTTAAATCGTATTCCATCGAAATATCTCTGTGTAATTGAACGTGAAGTTGATTTAAATATTAATCAACATGCTCTTCTATCATTACATATGTTTTTATTGCAAGGAGCTAAAGAACGAACTCGACAAGAATGGAATTATTTATTTACAACAACTGACTGGTCTGTTCAGTCACGTACATCATTTTCAGGTCATACAATCACTCTATTAAAAAAAGATAGTATCAATACGCGTATACCAACATCATTAAATAGTTGTAGCAAAACAATTGTTCGTAAAGTCGTTCTTCCAACGGCTGGCCTTGGAATGCGAATGCGTCCTCAGAGTACAATTTTACCAAAAGTTCTGTTACCTATTACACAATCAACTTCCTCTATATGGAAATGTCGTCCAGTACTCGATCTTCTTCTTGAAGAAATCTTTGCGAAAGAAACAAATATTGAACAAGTGTTATTTGTTATTGCACCTGAACAATTACATTTATTTCAATCTTATTTTTCGACATATCCTCAGCAAAAAATCGATTATATTGTACAACAATCACCTAAAGGATTTGGTCATGCTGTTCTTCAAACAGAACAATATATCGATAATGAACCGTTTGTTATTATGTTGAGTGATCATCTTTATCAATCGAATAATAATCAATCATGTTTACAACAATTACTTAATGCATATCGACAAAATGTTTCCGATCCATCTCGTATTGGTCTTGCAGGTATTATGACATGTACATCTGAAGAAGTTTGTGCAACTGGTCTATTGCAATCAAATACAGATATGAAAAATAAACAATTTTTCGAAATTACTGATATGATAGAAAAGCCTTCTATAGAACTGGCAGTTAATCGTTTTCAATCTGGAATATTAAACAATCATTTTTTATGTCAAGCTGGTATTGATATTCTTCCGCCGACAATTTTTCATGAGCTTCGACAACATGAACAAAAATTAGCACAGGAAAAGAAATCAGTAGAACTTGGTTTACGTGAAGCAATGAATAATCTTCGAGAGAATGGACAATTATATGGTTGTTTATTAGATGGTCATCGATATGATATTGGCACTCCGAAAGAATATTATCGAACATTTCGTGCATTTGCTGTTGAGAAAAAACAAAAAGTACAAGAAAATTCTTCGATTTCCAACGTATGGTCATTAGTACAACAGATCGATAAAGTACGCACATTATTCTCGGTTTCAAAGACACCAATATATAGTGCTAGTGCTCCTGGTCGTTTAGATGTAATGGGAGGTTTGATAAAAAGAATTGCATTTGATACAATAATTTCTGTATTTCTATTTAGGTTTTGCTGATTATTCAGGTTCTCATGTACTTCAATTTCCAATTGCACAACGTACTCACGCTTTTATTCAAATTTCCAATATCGACACAATTCGTATGATGAGTATTCAAACAGATAGTATCGAATGTAATTCAATCAATCAAAATAACTTAACCGTATGGGAACGTGAAATTCCAATGAATTTACTCCGGAGTCATGATCAAACATTACGAGAACGATTAGAAACTTGGTACAATCAACATCAAGATACTGTACTTTCAAATGATGAACCAACAAATTGGCCCAGTTACATCCTGGGTATTTTAGCTGAGTTGATAAATAAAACAAATCCTACCAATACTCCCATCGGTTTCAATGTAGTCATTATTTCTGATGTACCATGTAATAAAGGTGTAGCTTCATCTGCTGCTCTTGAAGTTGCTGTTGCTCGTGCAGGTAATACAAAAAACGTAAATTAAAATCTCGAATAACTATAGAAAATGTTTTGTTTTGTAGCAAGTACATGTCTAAATGTCGATCATATTATATCAAATACAGAATTAGCTCTACTTTGCCAGTATGTTGAGAATCATGTTGTTGGTAGCTCATGTGGATTTATGGATCAAATGACATGTGTGCATGCATGTGCTGATCATTTATTTTCACTTCGTTGTCAACATTTACCAAATCCACCTTTTCATAATATCACATTACCGTCAAATATACAGCTATTTGGTATCGACTCCGGTGTCAAACGATCAACAGCTAGTTCAGCTTATCGACGAGTACGAACAGCTGCTTTTATGGGTAAACAGTTATTGAATCTTCCTGATAATATTCATCATCTATGTCAAATAACTCTTTCAAATTTTAATAATCAATATCGATTGTTATTACCAGAAAAAAATGTTTGGTAGAGATTTTCAATCATCATCACACCTTGATCCATTGACTAAAATAGATTCTGATGAAGTCTATTCATTACGTGCAGCGACGGCACATCCAATTGAAGAAAATTTTCGTGTACAATTATTTGAACAATTATTAAAAAATGATCATCATTTATCTATGGATGTTTTTTCTAATCTTGGTGAATTAATGTTTCAATCAGATGCTGGTTATGGATCCTGTGATCTTAATAGCGAAGAAACAAATTTACTCGTGAATTTAATACGACAACATAAATCACCATCGAAAATTTTATTCGGTGCTAAAATTACAGGCGGTGGTGGAGGAGGAACAGTAGCTGTACTTGCACAAAACTCATCTGAAACTATTGAAGCCATACAAAATATAGTTACTCAATACGAAACTATTACTAGACGACGAACACACATTTTTTCTGGTTCATCCTCAGGTCTTATCGCATATCCGTCTATGATGATAGATATATAGAGTATAGTAGTTTGTAATAAAATATCCATAGTAATATTTCGTTAAAACTTATATAATGTTATTAATATTCTATAAACATTGCTTTAAAGCATTTAATGAAAATTTGTATAAATTCTCATATCATCAACAATGTATATACATGGCTCTAGGACAGAATGTCGCAGGACAAATGGTCGCAGACAAATGGTTGCAGACAAATGGTCGCGGACAAATCGTCGCAGGACAAATGGTCGTGGACATATCGTCGCGGACAAAATGTCGCAGATAAAACGTCGCAAAAAATTCGTCGCGTGGACAAAACGTCGCACGGACAAATGGTCGCACGGACAAAACGTCGCATAGACAAAATTTTGCAACGATAGGCTTTCTCAGCAGAGTAACGGTGTAACGTATATTCTGATAAAAAAGGACTTCTGATCAGTAGATGATATTATAGATACATTATTATCCCGTATGTATGGTAGTTGTGGTTGTTTACAACAAGCGATCCGACTATCAAATCCTGTTGGAGTTTTTCAAATAGGTTGATGAGCTATCGAAAGTAACTAGAGCCTGTAGCAAAAGATTTTCAGCCTCGTGAGATTGTCAATAAGACCAGGATTCTAACAAATCCTACATGAAAGCGTTTAACCTGGCGGCAAGCGTGGACATAGGTGAGGGGGACGGCGATATACCAGGACGAATATGAATGTAACATAGTTTTACATGCGAGTACCATCATGAGCCTATATGATCTTTAGTGACATCCTTATCCTCACCCTCACCCAAGGTCTTACACTCATTATTACCGAAGCCTACACCCTGTGGTGCGAAAGCCTATCGTTGCAAAATTTTGTCCGTGCGACATTTTGTCCATGCGACGAATTTTTGCGACGTTTTGTCTGCGACATTTTGTCCGCAACGATTTGTCCTGCGACATTCTGTCCGGACACCTCAATGGCATTAATGTTTATCAAAGTAAATAGATCAGATACTGTACCTGATGTAATTTGAAAAAGGCACACGAATATGATTGATAGTATCATATACATCTTAGAATGAATAAAAGTTGAGCTTGTGACTTCGACGATGTAGGTTGACTGTAAATAACAAATAAATTTGAAACATATGTATATATATATATGTAGGACACAATTTAATTTAAAATGAATATTAACAAGGGACTTTAGGGATTTTCTCCGTTTGCTTCTCTCTTTAATTGCGACTTTGAGAAGAAAAACAAGATTTACAAAAATATAACATACATATAAAGTATCCAATATCAGTTAGTGTTTTAAATCTTTAACCATCAACTATATGCGATTTCGCCCACTACAAACATTTAGGGAGTGAATGTCATTGTGGATCTATTTTTTTCATCAATATGCACCATATGATGACTAAAATCGTAAGTGAACTATCTTGTTATTAAGTCATTTATTCAATAAGATATTTAGTGTCGTTTGTAAATTATTCATATTAAGTATCATATTGTTTAGTTCTATTTGAATTTTGTTCATTTCACATTTGATCTCTGTCATATGTTGTACTGTTTCCTCAATTTGCATATTTGTATTTTGTTGTATCGTTACTAATTCATGCAGATCAATACAATTATCCGTTGAATTTCTTTGTTGTTTTTTAATTTCTTTCAAATGATAGATTGATTGAAATAATTTTTTCTGTATTTGGATACATCGAATAGATGGTGCTTTATTTTGTCGTTTTAAAAACCAGACTTTTATGGCAAATTTAACTATATTTGCTGCTTGATATTGACGTTCTTTCGCCAGTTCTGTATTGGATACAAATGTGTGTACATATTTTTCTTCGCGAGTTAGAAGCAGTTTTTGTGCAAGAACCGATATGAGTAGAGCAGATGATAAAAGACCAATGAAACCAATAATTGTCGCGATTGCTATTCAATATAATTAGATCTTTAAATACGATATAAATATATCATTTACCTCGTCCACAATAACTCGATGGATATAGATCACCGTATCCTAATAAACTCTGTAGTTAAATTTTACTTAATAGAAAAGTACTCACCTACAGTGGTAAATGTAATGATAAATAACCACATTGCATCAAATATAGCGAGATGCTCTCCGGTAGATTTATAACTACATGCTCGTAAAGACCAACTTCCTATAAGAAAGATAATTGTACAACATGTCATCAAACATCGTGTTGGCCATTGTTGAAGATAAATTTTCATGAGAAAGAAAAAATTAATTGATACTTGATTGAGATAACTAATTGATCGTAATGATATATTACGAACTAGATGTGAATGAAACACAATTGAACGACCAAATAAATACAAACGTGCAAACACTATTTATAAATAATATGATTTTCAAAAGAAATAAAGAAGAAATACTCACTAGGTAAACCTAATCCGACATCAATAGCTGTATAAGAGAAAGAATAAGATTCGGAAGAATCTAAAGTTACTTCCTCCGATTCTAATTGAGGAGATGAATGAGGTACAGGATGAATAGCACAGATCAATAGTTCAAGTACAATTAAACATACTTTAGTTTTTGTTAATCCAACACGGTAATCTTGAAGACTATTTTGTACGGCATAAAGTCTCAGATCTAAATAATGATAATAGGAAATAAGAGCAAGAAGAATTATTGTAGTAAAACTAATGATTGGTTTAATAATCCAGGTAGTTCGAGTATCATTATCATGGATTTGATTAAAGGTTAATTCATTGTCGACGATCATGAGAATAATACCCAACATGCCAAACAAACACATTCCATCACTGACTAAAGCACTACAAGAAAAGAGAAAAAGTCTTAAAAAGAGAGAAGAACTATGAAAGAAAATTATCACAGTCGAATATTTAAGAATTTGGTCATACGTAGTCGATAGCTCATATCAGTCATAATAAGTTCTACGGGTGGTCTTGGCTTTCGGGTGAAACTTCTACGAATTTTATGACTAAGATTGATTGAACATTTTTTCTTTGTGGATCGCTTAGAAGATACAGATCGTATTGAATTCGATGTCATTAAGATCACTGGGTTGAAACAATCTTGACTACTATGAATTGATGATATAACAGTGGTAGGAGTATTCGATAATGAGGAAGGAACAGTCTCATGAGAAGTCATAGTTAGAATATCACGTATTTACTGTTGAATCTAATGATCAATTGGTAGTTCGTTAAGTCGTTTATAAGTCTACTGGCATATCAAGACCATTCTACCTGTTTATTATATTCGAAATATTTCTATTGAAAATATATAATGATTATTTTTTTTTCTTATATGCACTTCTACCATACCTTTGTCCTTATAGCGAACAACGTCATTATCGATGTAAAGAAAAAAGAATGTTTTTATAATAAACAATGAAAGTCAGTGTCAGAACGATTAAATCTGATTATTGGCATAAATGAAAATGACATTAACTGTTATTTTTTACGAATAATATTTCGTCTGAAAGAGAAAAAAACACGAAAACAAACACATAAAATTTAATTATGATTTTTCATATGCATATCCTATTGTTTTAGAAGTTTTATGCTGAGAGTGTTTCAACAGACAACATCTTCCTAAT
Organism: Adineta steineri; assembly: GCA_905250115.1. NCBI lineage: Eukaryota > Metazoa > Rotifera > Eurotatoria > Adinetida > Adinetidae > Adineta > Adineta steineri. The sequence goes on from CAJNOI010000108.1 coordinate 313,723, forward strand.
ATAATATCCACATCCACTCTTCTATCAACATATTCGTGAGACTCTACAATATTAAGTGACACTTGCATAGTTAATTTCATCATATTGACTACTTGTTCACGATTTCCTGAAATTAATTCAAGTATTTTGCATAACGATAGATACGAGAAGGATCGATAATCAAACAGTTTATGGAATTCTATTCAGTTAGAAACAATATTTTCAAATTCACTCTAGACCATCCATTAGCATATAAAATATTTTAAATATTTTTGCTTGTCACGTGTAACTGCAAAACATTAATCCGTACAGAGAATTATGTTTCATAAAAAACATATGACTTGTATGAAAATGCTGAAATATTATCTGCGTCTATTTGTTGTATATCAACATAAAAAAGTGTATTTATGAAAGCTAATATTGAATCGATTCTACATTGATATGTAAAAATTTCACTATTGTATAGTATACACATTGTTTCTTGCAACAATTTTGTTCTTTCTATCAAAGCAGATCTACTTATTTTCTATAAAAATAGTATACTACTGTTAATCATTCTACGATATATACTCAAAAAAACTTGTTGAATTTTTAAAATTCTTTATTATCCTATTCTTCAATTTTGATTATACATTCTAATTTAAGGAAATGGTTTATTGGTGAAGAAGCTCGTCTTATAAAAAATAAAGTAGGTATATTCGAATGTTATTTCGCCTGTCGCGGCCTGTGCATTTTTTAATACATGAATATTATGAAGATTTTCCGGTAAAAATTGACGATCGCTTGGATAATCTTGAGGGTGTGAATGTCGGTGTACGTATGAAACGAATAAAATACCCATCACACACGAGGAAAGTAAGAATAATAGCTTCCAGTCTTGAAAAGCTTTCCCTTTGCTGGCAGAACTGAATATTTTTTTAAAATTATCTACAATTTCCATAGCAATATATCACCTCAAAAACTAACGAGCTCAACTTAGACTCGATCGAGTTGATAAATGATGAGTCATTCTTTAATCAGACTCTTCGGATTTTTTCCTTAACTACAGTTATTTGGATGAGTAATATTAAATTCTGTCACAAAGTGAGCTCAGACTTTTTTCAATTGAGCGAAACATTCTTGTCTTTTCAACTATTAGAATCTGGAAAAAGTCATTGAACAGCAGTTAACACCCTACTGATTGACGATTTTTTCGTTTTGAAGTCTTTTGTTAGCCTGAATTTGACTTCATTATATGTAGATTTGAGAGAGTTTGAATTTTCTAAATCTTGTAAAATCAATCCTCTCTTAAATAGTTTAATGAAAATACCGTTGTCGCTGTTGCCATGATACCTTTTTAAAAAAAATTATATTTATATTTAAAGGCCGGTTATGTGGAGTAAATACACTGTCTTATATAAAACTCTGATCATTATTTCAGTTAAAAGGATTCAATGGCTGTTTTCATCTGCGAAAATTCATGGTGAATCGACGAGTTCTCTTATATTTTTCGCAGATAAGATTCTATATTAAGGAATTATTTCAGTTACAACTAACTCATCAATCACAAGAATGACCAAGTAATTACTATTATTCATTTATAGTTACATCAGAAGAATAACTTCACGATACTGCCGAGTAAAATAGCTCAGACAAAGCGACGATAGTAAGCCACTTGAGTTCTAATCATTTCTAAACATTTAAAGGCATTATCTAGTTGAAATGGTTTAGTGATAAAGAAAATAAAACATTAATAAATTCAGCATCTTCGTTAAAACTCGTAATATTTCTTTTCTACAGAGTAGAAAATCGTCAAGAAACACATTCCAGCAGCTGAACAAACAAAGTGAATCATACACATTCATTTTGTTTTCAGTTTTTTTCTATTATCAAAATGAATGCCCAACATAAATGCGTCAACAATATTAACTAAGTAGTGAACTTTCATTACTATAAAAGTACGTATACTGAATAATTGTTGAGTTTGAAAGCAATTCTCTAAATTGTATTTCTAATTACATCACGTTTTTTTTAAACGTGCAGTATGTTTAATTTCTAAATGATGTATTTTCTTGGAAAAACTGCAATTACATATCCATTTTGAAGATGAAAAATATTTTTCCTACCTGATTTTCTCTCATAACAACATGTAAAAACATTCTACGTCGTCGTTTTGTTTAGTTCCGAGAAAAACACTTTCAAACAAAGACAGTGAATAAACACTTGAAAGTGGGACGTCTATTCTTAAATTTTCAGGTATGTTTTTTACTACTTCTAACTTGACTCTCGATTCTGATTTCCTTTTTTTGCTGAAGTCTCGCACTTTACTGTCTTCATCTTGTTCATTTCACTATTTTGGTTTATTCTGTGTTTTACAGATCGTTTACTTAGTGACGATGCTCTATGCTTGACGACTTAAAGAGATGTATGGTCTAGTATTCAACTATATTTTAGGATTGGGATTCTTTGATTAAGGATGCCAGAATGAAGAGTATTTTAATGTTTATTACTTATGTGATACCGGGGTATCCAGGGATATATTTTAGGAGAGAGGGAAAGATTAGGGGAATCGAGCTCCCTCTGTAAGATGCAAGTGCTTCGAGGGATAGGGTGGATACGGACAAATTCATTTTCGAAATACAAAAAGTACCTCTTTTCTATGACGGTTTCCGACTCAAATTTTTTTAGCTACACCCGTGAGCGCACCTGCATATCGTATTTTCGATCGAATATTTGAAAAACAGTATGTTTAGAACTGTGAATTACAATTTTATACAGAAACACGTTGCCAGGAGGTTGGTTAATCATTTGTCCAATGGATTATGCAGACATGCAAAAGACGAGAGACGTTTTCAAGTCACTTAGGCCCATTTCGAAAGGAACGGTTGTTTGATCTGAAACTTGCAGCACTTGTAGCGTAAGTGAGCGTAGGTTGTATCGGGCCTCGAAATTGGGCAAATTTTTTAGGCTAGGCCTGATCCAGATCGGGCCTTGTATTTTTCAAGCCCACCCGGTCCAATACTAACTAATTATAGTTTATTGAATGAAATACCCATTTAAAAGACCACAATTTTCTAGTCACAAGCGACATCGGTATGAATCAGCAGAACTTTCTTTTAGTTTTATTTAGGAGAGGGGGAAGAAATCAGGAAGAAATGATTCGCAAGTTATAGAAAGTTTTATCTCTGCGAGAAAACGACCACTTCTCCTTGAAAACTATAGTGAAAGCTTTTTCTTTGTCAAAAACAGTTGATTTTCTGTGAAATCTTCAAAGCAAGCGTCCTCTTTGGAAAAAGCTACACGTTTCCTCTTTTGTACAAATCCTTTTAATCAGCGAAATAGAGAGTACCAAAACTCAGTCAAAAAAAGCAATCAATAAACGTCTTTAGAAAAAAAACTATCGTGTAGAGAAAAATTTACCAGGAGTAATCCCCTGCCAATCGCATTGCCTGCGAATTAGTAGGGAAGTTAATATTGAAGATCAGACTGGGCACCCCAACTAAATATCAGGTCCGGAATGTCGGGCTCTCCAGCCAAACTCGAGCCAAGTTGGGCGGAACTGGGCGGCCTCTTTCGAGACCTGGGTCGTAGAATACCCACACTCTGTAAAATTCCACTTATATGGTCTCGTTTTCATTATTGTATCTTTATTTACAGCCAGCAGTTTTTCATTCACTTAAACTAGGAATGTAACATCAGATAAATACTTGTAGCGATGCCTGTACGCACGCAGCTGCAAACATTATACGATACTCTTCGTTCCAAGATTGACACGCTCAATCTTTTCGATTCTCGATCAACCGACTTGGTGAAAATTCGCAGAGAGATTCTCTCTACTCGCCTATTCATTCTTCTACTTATCTTCTCTATTACCATTTTAACTCTCTACACTTCAATCAGTGTACAGACTAAGAGTGCAACCGTCACTTCGCCAACAGAGATCCAATACAACACCCTCCAAAAGCAATATTCAAACTCTCTACAATGCCCATGTGCAGAGATTTTAATACCATACTCGACATTTGTTCAGACAAATCCAACTTTTCATCAAGTCTGTTCAAGCGGTTTTATCTCACAAGCGTGGATTGATTTTGCGTTTGGAACTAATATCACACTTCTATGGCCAATGGATGTGCGAAAAAGCTTGAGCGCCATGTGGCAACTAATTGCTACTTTTTGTCATTATGCAAATAGTACGCTTCTTGAAGTACTCGATGAATTTGCCAATACGCCATTGATTAGCTCAAAGCTGATACCCGAAGAGTTATTACGAACACAGACTCTGACTGCCTTGAATAATGCGCATCAAACAGCATTGGATGGTGTTAATCAATCGATTACATTCGCTGATCGTATCACACAAGCTAGCGGACTCATGACGGGCTTAGCGACGAACGCCGTTATCGGACTGCCGATTAATGTTTGGCAATCGGAGCAGATCGTACCTACGTTTTCGACTAAATACAAGAGACACGAATCGACGACATTGTGCTATTGTATAAATGATGTATCATGTCCTATGCCCGGTGGTCTTTATTTTTATGATGAATGGGAAACAAATGGAATTTATGATCTTAACGTAATAGTCCCAAATGCAACCATACCCGGTCTTGTAGTTGATTGTTTGCCAACGCAAACGATGTTTGCCTCGACAGTAGAATGTTTCTACAACCAGTCATGTCTTGACATTCTCCTATCTGCATATCAAGTAAATATCGATATCTCGATACTTAATATATCATTGTCAAGTCGTTTCACGCCAACAACAACCTTAAGCTATCTTGTCAATGA
>CAJNOI010000109.1:0-23302 GCA_905250115.1 Adineta steineri
TAGTACGGAGACGACCACATCATACAGGCACTGTTACACTTACAAGAAGAGATATACCAATGAATAGAGTGGCATGATCTAATACAATACATAACATATTTTTATTAATTATCGTATTTAACAATTCTATTTATTTCATCATTTGCTTTTGTGCATTCTTCTCTATATTGTGATTTCCCTCTTCCCCTACATATTTTCTCTTAAGTATTATGCTTTAACGTGCTTGAATAGAATCATGTTCAACGCATTTTTATGTAGTTACCAATATTTTTCAAAAAACTAAATATATTTAACAACTATATTCTCCTAGAAAAAGAATAAAAAAGTCGAAGTAAATGTTGTAGTAATGCACTGTAATAAGAAGATATCGTTTTATACAATTCACAAAATGAATAGAAACCAAAAAGTGAATGTTCATGAAGTTCTAACTACAATTGTCGGAAACCCTCAAAGTTTTTCAAATTTGAGTCACAGAAAATGGTTAAGAATGATTCAGAATGACAGAATAGGTTTTTCTCTTGGTATTGACTAAAAGATATTTTTATGCAAGAAAATCTTTCTTACTATCACAAGATTAATATTTTGTGTGATTTAGTTATAACATCCCTACACCCATAATACAAAACTAAATTCAATTTAATAGTTAATTGATATTATAAAATAATGAAATCTTTTTTATTAGTTGATTATTAATAACTACAAAGTTCTTGAAATATTAAAATTGAGAAACTTCTGTCTAAAGTTAATCTAACAATATAAAGGTATTATAGATTAAGATAGAGAAAGATTTTATTTATTTATTCAACAACGCAACATTTTTTAAATCTAAAATATCTTCCTTATGAGATTTATTTAGTTTTATATGAAAGTATTGTTTTTCACAAAGAAATAAGTTCATATAAAATATTTGTTCATTTATTAACTTGAATATATGAATAACATATTTATCTTATTTCTAATATTTAAGGATGTGGGTGTTGTGTTCTGCTCTTACCTATACTCAGACGCACATTCTCAACTTTCCAATAAATCGCAGTTTTAACGTGTACTATGGATACTTAGAGTCGATAATACTGATGCAATCTTGTTTAATTTCTTAATACAGAGATATTTTATAGGAGTTACTCAATAAGATACCGCAAATAGATAACTACCTTAGACATATATGTGAAAGATTTCTTTTTGTAGGATTTTATTAAAGGATGTGTTATACAAACAAACAACATAAATTTGAATGCTTTAAAAATATAAATCTTGCTATTGTGAATGATGACTATTGGATAAGCGCTGTAATCCCATTTATACGATACGAGGTTGCCTATTTCCTTCATTTGTTGGGTGAACTCTTCTCTTTCTTACTAGTAAACCAAATACTTCGCGACGAAATTCTTTATATCTCACCAAGTAGGTGGGAAAGGTTAACACAGGATATGTATACAAGAATACGTCAAACGTATTTAATATACGACGACCCCAAATACTTGCAACAAGGCGTTCATAGAAAAAAGCATAGGAAACTTCAGATGGTGTGTTTGCCACGATGAACAGAAAGGTTAAGAATATAAGCGTAGCAGATATAGCTCGATGTTGAACATGTGAATTTTGTACCTTGGTTGTATTTCGTAGTCGAATGAGATGGTATACTGCATTACAGGTCACTGATATCATCAGCAAGGCAGGAAGGCAAATCACAATGATGAAATTCACTTGGCGAAATGTTGGAAAGACATAATAAAGATTTGAATCTGGGATGATCCGTCCACTAGCATCGCGATAGCATACAAATACTAAAAAGTGAAAATTAAAGAGAGCCAGAAATGTAATAATACCACTGATGAGCATGAGCACATTTCTTGATCGATTGAACCAAGCATTAGGTTGAATACGACTAATAGATAAGTATCGATGAAGACAAATGAATGCACGCAGCCATGCTGAGACGTGATATATAAAATAGTTATAAAAAAGAAAGAACTTACAAGATCCAATTGTATAGGAATAGGTCAAGGTGAATCCGTGAATGATCTTTAAATAGTTGTCTAAATTCCAGCCATACACTTTCAGCATATCAAAGAACACGATTGCACGCATATAATGCAGTGTTGAACTTGCCTGCGCATCACGGAAAGTTCGGCGACATAATACAATGAACATTAACAAATTAAGTAGTGTCCCAAAAATAACCACCAGTAAGCTGTAATAACCGAAAATAATTGTACCACTGATATATGAAATTATAACTGGGCTATTTGAATCGTTAATGTTAGTCGTAACATTTTTACTACTAATATTTACCATTGTTATAAAAAAAAGACTGTTAGAGAATCTAGAAAACGATTCATAACATTCTCTTCCATGTGACAATTATTCATTACTACTTTTGATACTATAACAATAGAAAATATAAAATGTTTCATGGATGATGATGTTTCTCCATTGATGACAAACATTTCTTATGTAGTAGAAATTCTAACACTTTAAAATAGAATCTTAGTTTTCTACTCTTTCATAATCTAGCTTCAGAACTTACGTGAGACTCATATAACAGTTTTTAAATAGCCTGAAGATAAGGTTTGGAGAAATACTAATATGCAAAATTTATTACAAATAAACCAAAAGAAAGAGCAAAGATTTCTCTACAAAAACTTCATAGTTTTCTGTCAAGCATGTATCAATAATGAGAATTTTGGTAAGATATACGATAACATCTCGATTGTCAGTACAATCTCATTATTCACGCCTTCTCGTTTCAGACGTGTCGTATTATTAAACGAAAATACTTCTAAATCACTAAAAACAAATGTCAGATAAACATCTACGATTGTTATATCTTCAGATTTTGTTTGAAAACATTTCTGTTTGTATTATAGCTATCTCACTCTAAATGAACTACGAATAAAAATTTCTGACTGATCTCTCTAATGTAATGCGCAAAATGATAGACTTCGCTAACGCCTCCTTTTATTTAGACAATAACATGAATGTTTTTTATGTTTTCTGTGAATTCTTTGAAGCGAGAAAAAGATAAGTGTAGGACATAAATATATATATAAATAATTGCTAGTGGCAGAAAAACAAAGCAAAAAAGAAAAGGATATAAATAATAGCAGTAAGGAAATAAAGTAAAAATATAACAAATGATCCCAGATATTCCTTCTCATATAAATAGAACAGAAATAAATTAATTTTAAGAACATTTTCTTCTAACGATAAATGAAGTAAACTAACCATCTTGACCGTGGATATTATATCTACTATACCAAACGGCGGTTTCTTGTCTTTCAGTTTTTGATATAATCAAATTCATATTTTTTTACGATCATATGGTCGTTTGACCAACAATTGTCAAATGAAATAAAATAGGAAATTAGAATAAAAACTATTTTATTCAAATGATTTATCATATTGTTGAGAGGCACAAACAGCTTCTTTTTGTTCAAAAAATGATAAAACATCACAATCCGACCGAGATAAAAAAATCATCATTATAATATCTAGACACTAATGAATAAGCATGACTTCCTGTTCGGCATGATTTTTACCTTTTTTTTTACTAATGATGCCATTATTAGTTTCCTTTCACTTTTATTTTTGATTTCTAATGTTCTTGTGTGCCATTTATTTTTATACTCTACATTAGCAATAATGGCAACAGGGTATGAGTTAGGCTGACATTTTATTCTCGTCAATCACCCACACTCACACCATAGCTATATCGTCAACAAATATCTTGATGATCACATAAAGCATATATAAACGTTTTAGAACTTATCTTTGTGTCTCTACAATGTTTTTCTTAATTCGTTCGACTCCTTTAAATGGTGACTACAGGCGTCAAAAAAAAAAGAAAAATGAAACACGAAGGAGAATCTATAGTTTTATTTTTCTTCTTCCCAAACAATACAACAAGGTACTACTGAACTGTTTTTATTCTTAATTAAATTTTGATCTTCACGTACAACAAATCCACCAAAATTCTCACGAATAATCCAACTACCGATCACAGGATGATATTCATTAGAATTTTCCGATGGCCAAACTTCTTGATAAATACTATCATCACCAGGACGATGGGAAATTAATTTTTTAACGAATGATGTTTCTTTGAGTTCATCAGTTAGATTCCATTCACTACGAAGTAAATTCGGATGATTTGGATACATCTCCCATAGAACAGGTAGAAGTGCTTTACTACTAGTAATTACTTTCCATAAAGGTTCAATAACTTTAATATCATCATGTAATAATATATCAATAATTCGTGGATGTTCACCATTATGATACTTCTCTTTATCGGATTGTTCAATGACATGATCATCATGAATAATACTATCCCACTTCCATAATTTCCAAACAAATTGTACTCTTTCATCATCGTTATCAACAATAAAACCATCTTTCCAAAATAATTGATCAGTTCCAATATAAAGTTTAGATTCTATATTAGCTTCTTTCAATACATTTTGCATATAAAGAGCGGTAAGCATATCATCTTTGTTATCATCAATTAATAAATGTATTCGAGTGTTAATTTTCATATTTTTCCAATTACCAACTAGAATCGAATGTAATCGTCGTCCTGACGTAAAATTAGATGGTAATTCAACTGCTTCTGCCCATTTTTTCTGTATAACAACACATTCAAATAATGTCGACGCAGTATCAGCATTATATTCCAATACTTTAACTTGATTTCTATCAAATCCAAGATCTAAACGACCAGTCATCGTTAAATGTTGATCATTATTCCATGAATGACGAATTCGATTCCAAAATATTTCCGGTATTCCAAAACGTTTTAAAAGTTCATCATTATGAATAACATGATTTGTTGCTTTTAAAAACATTTGATGTAATTCATTCGATGCTTCAGAAATCGTAAACATAAAATCTATATTCATTTTATAATATAACAAATTATTGGAAAAATTATTTGCTCGTTGAAAATCTTCACTGAAATGTTCGATAAAATATTTTTCAGTTTTATCATCTTCATTTAACCATGAACGTTTTATACCATCATTCTTTTGTGGAATAATACAACGTTCAAGTTTACCTATTGGAAGACGTTCTCGATATTGAGGATGAATAGTATTTATTACGGATTCATCTAATGGCTTTAATTCATTATTTTCGTCTTCAATTTCCATCCATCCATAAATTATATCTTCATCTTCAAGATAATATAAACCATCTTTTTGTATCATGGGAATTTCTCGAGCATATTCACCATTCCAATAATGAAATTTATTATTCTGTTCAGCTATACGGATATAATTTGGTCCAACATCACAAATAACAGCAATATGACCAACGGGTTGTTCGGTACTAATAGCATAAATAAGAAATGTATCAATTTTTGGTAATGTCGGAGAACCATTTGGATGAGGTTTTAGAGGAAAATGTTTTCCATCAGTTACACGTTCAACAGAAGTTAATGACTCCCAAATATCTGCTGCAAAACGAATATTTTTAAAAATACAACTTTTTCTTAATAATAACCATCGACGTGCATATTCAACACATTGCCATTTAACTCCAAGAAAGACTCCATGCATATAATGACGTCCAATATGAAAGACTCCATCATCTGTATTAGAATAGGCTGGCACATTTATTGAAGCAGTGCCAAGAATTTGATTGTAAGGTGCAAGGACGTGTTCATTATGTTCCATTTGTATTATTCTGATAAATAAATCTGTTTTTTTCAATGGTATGTAGTGAGTTTGACTATTATTTAGAACGTTTATATAAGAAGAAAAAAGTGCTATGTCAGCGTACAGAAAGACAAATTGTAAGAATGACGATGCACAATAGCATCACATGGTATTATTTTTCTTTTGCGTTCTGCACATACCACAACGAGTTTTATCACAACATTATTTCTTTCATCGCTTCCAGGCCAGAAAGTAATGGTAGAGACATATTCATAATTTATCTTTTACGTTCTTTAGTAGATGACTAATCTTTAATAATTCTATCAATGAACAGAAGAAATATCCAATCAAAAACCGAACATCAAAAATCTGTGTGCGACACATCAGTTTTAAAATTTTATTATCATAATATTAATTGATGAATACATACAAAAAAGAGTTAGAAAAAAAACATTGAATTTGACTAAGAATAGTAACTATTGATGATTTTTTTTCTTATCATTATTGCAATAAATCCGATGAATAAAATAATTAATTTGATGTTGATGCCGGCAATCATGATTTTTCCATCTATTAATCAAATCGTTTCATATTGTTGTTGTCGTTTGATAATAACATTTTGATGTTTATATGAGTGTTATCAACAATATGACTATATTTAACATTTTTTTCTTTCATAGAGACATAAATATTGTATTTCTAAAAAGACTTTATCACACTATAACAACAAGCAAAACATATTAAAACATTTTTCAGTAAACAATTCAGTGAGAGTAACTATAGGCAATGCCTATGCTTTTACATAGAAGCTCTCTTTCTCAACTGTAAAGCAAAAATTGTTTAAACTAATTATTTTTTTTCCAACTGCATTTCAAACAAAGATTTTTTTTCTTACTAGAAAACGCGAACGTCTCAATTGGTTAGGTTTTTTTTATTCAACATGCAGTATTTCTTTTGTAAAAAAATAATTTTCTTGCATTTTTAAAGAAAAGACGTTTGATACATCATACGATTGTTAGCAAAGTATTACCCTGATTTTGTCTTTTTATACAATTCTTTCTTCAAATTTTGTAGAGTTTGATATTTATTATAAGAATTAGTTTAGCTGTTATATGCGACAGAGTTGTGTTTTTTAACTGAAGTCATTTCTTATCCTACACGATGCTGAATATTTCGGAACCAGTTCCGCTACAGAATTGATTAAGACCAATTCCCGGAATTCCATTTCTCAATCGAGATTCGACATCCATCAGTACTATCGATCGAGCTCCTCATAATTCTGGAATTCCATACCGGAATCGCTCAGTTGAGTGGAAATATAACCAACAGCTAAATAGATAGTATAGTTTCGAAGAGTGATATTTTTTTTAATCTCCTAGTTCAATTCGAACAAACGGAATGGAGGAACAAGTTGGCTACTGTCGAATATGGCAGTACTTTATCAAGCTAAATCTATTCGAAACTGAAGCAACTGATCAAGTAACAATTGGTTTTCAACGATGGTCGACGCGAATCTATCTGCTTCTTCTTTTTTTTGGCTTATCAATTGTACTTGTTTACAATGGCATACGCATGGAAACACAACAATTAAAAGTAAATAATCCATCTCTTGCGACTTATATGGAGCTTCAGGAGATCTACGATACTACGATTAAATGTCCATGCACTCAAATATCGATTTTAACCAGTTCATTTGCTGCTTTTCTTGTCGAATATCATGATATTTGTACCAGTCAATTCATTTCTCAAAAATGGATCGATTTGCTATTTACTAATACAACATTTTGGCGTTTTGTTGTTGATTTTCGTGCAACAGCCAGTAATCAATTTCAAGTTTTACGTGAATTATGTGATTTATCACAGACAACTATCAATAACAATATAGAAAATTTTCATACGGAAACATTTATTTCAGGTTATTTATTAAATGAAAGATTATTCTTAGCCCAAACAAAAGCCATGACTGACAGATTTCAAACAAATGTAGTTACAGATTTCTTTCAGCGTATTTCTTTCTATCGATCATTCACGATAGGAAATACATTCATGTCTGGAATTCAAACACCATATACATTGTTAATTTACACAAATGATGACGTTAACTGGTATCTCAATGCTCAACTAAATTACTTTAAAGGAATGAAAAATCTTAAATATTGTACATGTGATGTCAATACTACTTGTCATTTACCAGCAGGATTTTACGATATTGAATCAATTGATGATGACGGATTAGTTAGCATACTTACAATCAATGCAACATATACTCCAGATAATTGGTTTATGGGATGTTGGCCGTTAGAATCACTTGTTCAGTCATCGCTGACTGGTAGCTTCCTAAGCAATCAGAGTGCACTCTATATTCTAGCTATGCATTTGAATATACCGGTGAATTCGACGCCAATGGCTCTGACTGGATTTAATATGACAAATGAAAGTAATACTTTCGATCAATTGCTTGAAACATCATTTGTAAGTCGGTGGTCACCATATCTTAATTATTCAGCATATTTTGCTCAATGTCAACCACAAGTATGCACATATACAATTGCACAACGTTCAAGTTTTCTCTACATATTAACTTCTCTACTCGGACTCTACGGTGGCTTATCGGTTGTCTTACGTCTTCTTGTTCCATACATAGTCAGTTTTATTCATCGTTGTGTGAATCGAACGCCACCACTTGATAATACCGATAATAACAATACTGACATAGCTGGTAAATCTATTGAAACAGATTTTTAAAATAATATCACATAAAATTTTATAATTTTCAGTCAAAAAGTCCTGGTTCGAACGATTTCAAACATTACTACAATTATTATGGCATTCAATTATTCATTTAAATCTATTCAGTTCATCATTTCGACAACAGCCATCAGATATTAAACAACAACGCTGGATGACACGTTTATATATTGTCTGGCTCACGTTTGCTTTAGTTATTCTCATTTTTTATCTATTGCTACGATCAGAAACAAAATTAATCGAAGTAACAAATCCTTCATTGACTATGGCCAAAGAATTACAACAGTCTCAAAGTCAAGGTTTAGTTTCTTCTCTTCAATGCCCTTGTGCACAATTAACAGTACCTTACGGAACATTAGTTCATTTACAACCAATCTATCACCAAGTATGTTCGAGTGATTTTGTCTCATCTCGTTGGATTACTGCTGTCTCTCGCACAATTCGCGCAGGAGATACACCTAATTACTATCGTGATTTTCATAATAGTGCAGCTCTCTTTCAACTACTCAAGTCTCTGTGTACTTTTTCCAATAATACGATTGTCAGTGCACTCGAAATATTCGAACAAATTCAGTTGATTAGTGCTGATTTACTTAGCGTTGATCTGTTTACAAATCAAATACTTTCTGCTATTGATCAATTCAAATTAGAAACTGTAAATGATTTTCAAGGTTTTCTTCAAATAATGCGTAATCTTACATTTGTCAATCAACTTCTTACTGGAGCTCACAGTAATTATGACGTTCGTGTAAATGCTACATCAATTCCTCCTACTGCCGCTATGTATCCATGGGGATATACTAATGATAATGCTTCTTTTTCATGTGCATGTGCAAATGATCCAAGTTGTAAAGTAACAACTGGTCTTTACAGTGGTACACATGGGAATTGGGTTGATCATTATACGGTACCTGGTTTATATACTGCATGTTTTCCAGTTGAGTCTCTATTACAATCAACATTGGAATGTTTCTATGATAATCAAGTATGTTTGAGTTTTCTTTTCAACTATTATAACGTATCATCTGTGAACAATTTTACGCTACTAAACTCGTCTTCTTCTGCCAGTCATTATTTACCAAATGCTACTGTTGGTTCTCTACTAGCAGAATTGTTTATCGAATACTGGAATGGATCTCCAAATTATTCAGCTTATTTTGTTCAATGTCAACCAACATTATGTTCCTATCAGACAGCAGAAAAAAATACTGTTATCGAAGCAATAACACAAATTGTTTCTTTAATTGGAGGACTTTCTGTCTCTTTACGCCTCTTAGCATCTTTAGTTATAGCCATATTTATCAGTATCATTCAGCGAACAAGACGTCAGCAAAATGTACCTGATCAATCCGGTAAGAATATTTCTACTGTACTATCTTTCATTAGAAATTATGTCAGTTACTCGAAATAAAATATATCCTCAGAAGATAATTAAAAAATTTGCTATATTTAATGAGATCATTTTTAGTTTCTCGTCGATTACGACTTAAAACATTTGGTATGCAGATTCGCACTCGCGTAGAAGAGTTCAATGTATTCGAAAATCCGTATCATACACGCAATATCCACCGTGAACGTCTTGCAACAAGGCTCTATGTCGTCATTCTCTGCATATTATTATTTATTCTTATTATCTACACAACAATTACCTATTCAGTGACTACATTCACAGTACAAAATCCATCTTTGGATCAATTTAAACAGATGCAACAACGCTATGGTTCGTATGCTCTTAATTGTCCTTGTACACAATTGGCCAATGTTTATTCATCCTTTGTTGATCTCAAATGCAGTTTTCACCAAGTGTGTACTAGTCAGTTCGTTTCTAAACCTTATCTTCAAGAATTATATCGTTTGTATAACGCACTTGACGTAACAAATGCTGCAATGAATGTATTTACTCTTCAAGGCACAGTTTTTATTCATTTTCAGAGTCTTCTTGTCTTATGTAATCTTGGTCAAGATGCCGTCAATGATGCTCGTCAAAAGTTTCTTGCATCATCTTTTATCTCTACCAATATGATTGATTTTCAATTGTTTGATAAACTCATCAATTCATCACTTGCCAACTTTCTTGGAACTTTACCTAATTCATTTTCAAATGCTCTTCAACTGATACGAGGTATGACACAAGCAAACGGTTTAGTTTCAGCTTATACAACAAATTGGTATCCTATCATTCGAAATTTGAGCGATTCACCAACCATCTTTTTACATCCACAGCACTATGGATCCGGTAATTGTACATGTGCAACATCATCAACATGTACACAATCATCAATACCCTTTCTTCCAGGTTATCTTGTTGGGTAAGAAAAACATTTCTACTAATGAAATGATGAATTATTTTCTTTCAGATGTACACCACTCGAATCGATTCTTCGAAGTACAATCGAATGTTTGTACGAAGAATCTTGTGTGAATCTGCTCACTACATATGTCAATACTACTTTACACTCATTTACTGCATTGAATGCGACTACAACGCGTTTTGCTTCGAATGATAGTATTGATTCAATTGTACAAGAAATGTTTATTGAAACATGCTCACCAAATATATCCTATGAACGATTCTTTGATGCATGCCATCCTCTTTCGTGTTTAGTTACATTGAACGAACGAAATAGTTTTATTCTTGTATTAACAATTCTTTTAGGTCTTTATGGTGGACTGACAACTTTTCTGAAACTTGCAGTTCCTTCTACCCTCTCTTGGATTTATGAACTAAAAGAAAGATGTAAACGACGGACCGCACAAATTCACCAAGATGCATCGTAAAATTTATAACATTCATGACAAAATATACGCATTGCAACGCAATACTTTGGGTCGAAAAAATCGATTCACTTTTTTCGCTTTATCTGCTTTTATCTAATATATATTCATTCAAATAAAGTCTTTGTTTATGTAATTTCACAATAAAATTAAAGCTTTTCGTTTATATATTAGAATAATTTATTTAGCATGATCTAGGACAGTGAGCAGGAATGATATAATCACTATCACTTGCATGAGGAGTAAAATTATAAACCTCAATAGTGCGAGTAGAAAGTGCGACAAGCTGGCCAGTGCTTGTCACAGTTTCACGAGTAACAATATCCTCATGAACTAAAGCACACAATGGAACATTGCTTTTTTCATCAGAAAAATTTTGAGCAATAAAATTATGAGTAAGTTGGATGGTGTTGGCACCAGCAGTCTTGGTACTGTTGGATCTATATAACTGAGCTTCGAAGTGGACACCTATACCAATGTTATCGATAAATTGCAATGCATCTGTGACACAAGTAATATGATAAATACCAGATGGTTTGGTAGTTTTCTTGCAGGTACATTGTTCAGCATCGTACGTAAACTCAAAACCGAGAAGAGATGTCTTATCAGTTATGAAACCAAGAGTGGTTCCTTCAAAGAATGGCCCAGTACCGTATGGTTCTGCTTTAAAGTCGATACGATATCGGTAGTTGTCTAAATCGGGATAGTGTGTGTATGACATAATAATGTTGCTTATAGCACAACTGCTTGTTGTACAATTACTTAAAGTGACAGAGGAATCGCGTACACTCACACGATGTCCTCTTGGCATGCAACAGATATTAGAATCTGCTGCTACGACATTAACAAAAAGGAAAGTAATCCAGAAGATGATAACACCATTGTAACTAGTCATGTTTTGTGTGAAAGAAATGAATCGAATCTTAATGATAAAATAATCTAAAAAGGACATAGTTGTAATGAGAAATAGTTAAAGTTGTTTAACATTTTTATTATTAATTTCGATCAGTTTTTGTCGAGTAGAATCCTCCAACCAAACGAAAACATTAGGACTGCTCTACTACTTTATTTTAGTCATAAAGCATCCTCTAACATAAATGTGATGACCATCCTAACTGACATCAAACGAAGAAGTGTTTGTAGCAAGCAAAACGGTAAGTTTATTCTTTCGAAACCGAGTTATTGAAAAAGTACTGAAGAAATTTAAAATTCTAGATATTTTGAACAGTCATCGTTTTGATTCAATTGCTTTATTGGTCGGATATCTCTCTACTGTTTTGGATCAAACTGGGCGAAATCTGACAAAGTACACGCAGATCGGTGAATACTTAGCATCAGCGGACCCTGCACTCTTAAACTCGGACTCAGCTACTCAATATTTCACCGCATACTAGTGTTCTCATCTTCGAACTCTGGGTAAAAAAACGAAGTTGAAGACCATTTTTCTTTTTGTAGAGACTCACCTTGTAAGTGAAAAAGAAAGAAGTGAATTGCTCGGGTCGTATAATGACAATGTCTTTTTTTTCTTAAAGAATAGTTCTTCATGAAAGGATACCTTATGTTTTTCTTTCCCAAGCGCACCACTTCAATAGAGAATCAATCTTCCTACGCAGTTGCTCTATAACTACGAGTAAAGCAACAGATGACGAGAGCGATAACCTTCATTTTCATCATCGTTTTTATCCTTTGTAATCATGATTTATTATAAACAGTTGGTTTCTTAATGACAGAGGCCATGAGTAAGGACAAACACTATCACATCTATCGGAAATTTGTCGACTCATGGAGTGTGAGGCATAATGATTTCAATTTACATGTCATAGTAAATATCTTATATCTTGAGGGTGTTGGTGTTGGTATTGGTTAGCAAAAGATTAAAATATGAATAAAATCCAGATTAATAAAGAATAAGACTTATTGATATAATTGTTTATATATTTTTTTCTTTTATTTAAATATAAAATTAATTAAAAACCTCATCATCATATAATTCACCAGTATTTCGGTTAATCATACTGAGTCTTATTGTTACTTCTTTATCGATTAATGAAATTTTTTCATTGATTCCATCGGCTAATATTTGTATAGAGTTTGTATTATTAAGATTGTTGTCTATATAAAATAGTACTTGACCTTGATTATTTGTATAAAATTCTTGGTAATAATCATCTATTGTTTTAAACTGAACAGGTATATTTACTAAAGGATTCCAACGATAATCAACTATAGTTATTAATAATTTGTTTTGTTTATTTAATGAAATTTCATGTAAGATCCTAATGAACACAAGTAAACTTATAATTGTAAGAAAACTAATAATTATTTGTCGATTGCATCTAATCATTATCGCCGATAATAATGTATATCTTTATTATGTTATATAAAACTATTTCATCTTTCTGTTTTTCTTAAAAAACAATATATAACAGTTTTTTTTATATTAAATAATATACGTAAAGAATGAATATAAAAAATGTATTAGAATAGTGTAGATAAGATAAACGAGAGACACCCTGACCATCGATCCTGAGTGGTATAATCAGTATCTTCAAGATCTGTCCGACTTAGCGCATAGGATAGAAACCAACGAAAAAAAAACTAATCAAAACAGTAGGTGACCTAAGTAGGCAATAAAACTCGCGAGACATTATGAATTCTGTAACTTTCGATTCTTCACTACAGAAAGAAGAGCATTATTAGAACTTGTTTCAAAACAAAACATTAAAGAATGCTAACACAGTAGTATTATTGTAAGTAAATATGCACTAATTGTTATTAATCGATCCGTAAACCTTTTTAAGTGTTGATGAATGTTTTTGAGATAAGTACGCTAGACACCTTAAGTCAATCATACCCTTTCAAAATATTAGATACAAAGTTTCGTAAGTGTTGATGAGGATGATTTACGTATGATTTTATGAAGTAAAGTGTTTCTCGTATTAGCAAAATTCACTGATACCTTTCAAAATTTTTTAATATGAATCATCCAAGAATGAAGCCATAAGATATCTCATTCAAATTATAAAAAATAACTGCACTTTCACACGTTTTTTTCTCTCAGTTCGAGAATAAGTAATAGAATACATTGTAAATTTTTCATTTTTTTGTCACTTTTCATTAATTACTTTAGCAATAAATGACCAATGAAAATAAAACCTTTATTTTTAGTCTAAACTTATAGTAGATTCTTTACTGCTCATTACACTTTTATACGAATAATAAATGTTGTAAAAAATCGAATAAGGTGTTGTTGTTTTTGTTGACTCAATTGAGTTTACGAGTCGAATAAGTCAGTCGCTTAATGAAAGCTACATAAATAAAGAAATGCTTTCTGTTGACTTCATCAAAATGAGTAGTGGATTAATAAAAAAAACTGAATAAAATGTAAATAGAAGCAGAATAACTATTTGATTTTTAACGGGAATAATTTTACAATAACACTTAAGTAAAGAAACCGGTACTCTCTGCTAAGCTAATCAAAGTGAATAAACAAATAAGAAAAAAAAGAAATGTGTGTAAATACAGATACAGTGAGTGTTGAAGAAAAGCATTACCCATTCTCCACCCCTTTTATTTTTATTCGTTTATTACGGGTAAAAGAAATACACAAGGAATCGTAACCTCAATTTTTCTAGGGAAACAGAGAATTGTTGCAAAGATACATCAAATGTATTTCGTTTTGTAACTCATCTGACACTAACCATATGCTATTGTAACTTTCTCATCTGTATTATCAGAATAGACTAGGGGTGTTACTTTATCTTTACTTTATAAAATAAAGATAAAGTGAATCTTTATCTTTATTTTATAAAGAATAAAGATAATCTTTATTTTAAAAATAAAGATAAAGAAATAAAGTAAATCTTTATATTTATAAAATAAAGATAAAGTTAATCTTTACTTTATAAAATAAAGATAAAGAAAAAGTTACTTTATTTTAAAAAATAAAGTTAAAATAAAGAATAAAGAAATTTTTCCCATAAATCTCTTATGCCCCACGTTCATTTGCTAGCATTATTCCTTCTTAGAATGTGGCTGGTGGTCAGAAAAAACTGCGATCAATATTACCTCTTTATATATCAGTTATTTGTCTAATTACTAATCATTTGAAAATATTTTCTTTATTCTTTATTTTAACTTTATTTTTTAAAGAATAAAGTTAATCTTTATTTTAAAAATAAAGTAAAGCAATAAAGTAAATCTTTATTCTTTACAAAATAAAGATAAAGATTTTTGTTACTTTATTCTTTATTATAAAGTAAAATAAAAATAAAGTAACACCCCTAGAATAGACACAATGAGAAATACGTGAAAAAATTCAATTTATTGCCTATCGAGCATATAAGCGAATGAACTGCTTATAAATTACTTTTCTTTCATTCTCTCAGTTCATTTCATATCATATTATTGATAGTAGGTATGTTTGAAGAAGATGAGAATATTTTTTCAGTTATGATAGTTACAATGAGACATTTTTAGAGGTAAATCTTTACTTTGGAAAGAAAATTTTTCACATATATATTAAGTATGATAATCAAAAACCTTAGATTGAAATTTATCAAAATAAAATTGTAGCAGACTGAAAAAGTCAATAAACAATATTCATATCATCTATTTGAGCTTGACACTTGGTAAAGACAATAAAGTCATATATAACTTTTTCACTATGATGAATAATAAAATATTATTTTTTATTTTTCAACATTTATAAGCAGTATATCGAATAAAATAATACGAAATGATCATTAAAAACTCTCAACCTCATAACTGTAGGTTAAAAAAATCAAACAAAGAAAAAAAAGATTCACTTTATATTATCATGCAAAATACTCTTTGGAACTGAATGTTATAAGAGCGTAAAAAATGATAAAGCGATTGTCTTTTTCAAATGGAACAGTTCATTTTGACTTTTTATTTGGCTCAGCAATTGCTTTATTAGCCGCTTCATTTGTTGCATATCCTAGGGCGTATGATTTTGGTTGTTCCCAAATCATTTTATCATGTAACGTTTTTTGCAGACTAGAAGATGCATTTTTTGTCCGCAGTCCCTGTGTTGTGCTTCTGTTATTACTGCTTGATGTATTTCATCTCCCACATAGGTTTTCAAGTCCTATACGATCGAGAAAAATCATTACAAATTTAACTATCTCAATATTCTTCCTGATTGATCATTGTTTATACAACTGTCGTTATGTATACACAGGGGTGTGATTGTAAAGTGTGTACAAAATAAAAAAAACTCCTTATATCCATGTCGATCATTTAGGTCATATGAAACGGCCCCGTGTGGGTGGATGTGGGATATGGGTGTGAGTGCCGATGCCATATAAATATGATAACTACACCGGCCCACCCTCGCCCACACCCTTGCAATTTATTACCACTTGCTAGCGCACTATTAACTGATCAATCAGCTGTTGAGAAAGTTTGATTTATTTGACTTTTTCACATCGTTATTGATTTTTCTTCAGCATGATTAAATACTGTACTGTTATGTACTAACGATACAAATATTCAGTCGTATCTACAATGGTGTTTCAATGCAGTCCAAAAGAAATACTCATTGGATCAATTACATTTAATGTCATGCATTAGATTTTGCTGCGCACATGTTATGAAGGTTTTTGGTATTTTACTGAATTGTAATGAACTTGATCAATGCTACGATCTCATTGATCTTATTGTATGGATATTTGGAACAAGTGAACTTGAAACAACTGAAGAAGTCCTTGATGAAGGTATCAAAGTAATAACATATAGGTGTGGACAGATTTAATTAAGGGTGTGAGTGCGAATGTGGATGTGGATATGTGTTAGCGATCACATTGTTCTCGCTTCTTCTTCTTTTCTTTTTCTTTTTTGGTTCTATTTGAAAGAATGTTATCTGCAATAACATTCTTTCATGTTGTTTCTTTTCTTTTTCTTATGCATGTTCTGTTCTTTGATACGAACGATATATATGTTCGTGTTCTTGTTTTGAGAGTCAGTTTCTTTTTTTGTTCTTTTCTTGAGTCGTCGTCTTTTCTTTTCTTTGAAAATAAACAGTTTCAAGGGCATTATCCCCCGATATATAAAAGAATTCACAATGTGGATGCTATTTTTGAAACGACATCCACACCCACCCTTAAATTTCAATAATTATCTTAATTATTTTGTTTATTTTATTTTAAGTGAATACATTGTGTGTGCTACTTTCATTCTTTTTTAGTTTGATGATGTTTAATATCGAAAATAAAAAACATTACATAATTGTTATTCTGCATTGATTTCATAGAAAAAATGTTATATTTTCCTGTACTCTAATATACTTCGTTTTTATGATGATTGAAGTATACAGCGAATATGTCCATTCATAGATACAACCACTGAAATTATTCGACTAATGACCCTTTTTATATGAGTTGATTTTAACATTTTTCAATACGTCAATATCAGTTGAAAAATATTGTTGAGTATGCAAAAAGATAGTCTCATTCTTTAACATCGAAATCTTTATTCGACAAATTTTAACCAATAGCATACGTTTTACTCTTAACGCGATGCAATATAATAATTTGAGAATACATTAAATATATTTTGAGCATATCGGACGAGTCGGTCGTTCGCTACGTGAATATTTTCATACACAAGTGGAATTAGCATAGTCTGATAACGTAACATCATTATACATCTTCATATCAATTCCATTGTCTTTTCGGACGAGCAGAAAAAAAAGAATACATAGGCATATATATGTGTCTATGCGAGCAGTCAATCAACAAGGACGTCTTAATTGCAATTCAATAGGAATGAATTTACTCGATTTACCTGATGAAGTACTTTTTTTCATATTAAAAAAAATGAATGTTGTTGATACATTATACCGGCAAACTGGTGTTCATAGTCGACTTGATCAATTATTGTTCGATCACATCTATGTCCGCGAACTTGATTTTACAATAAAATCATGGAATGATTCCATTTATCCAATCAATGACTTAGTAACTGATCGAATCTGTGAAAAATTTTTGCCTCATATTAATAATAAAATCACCAAATTTATTCTTGAACCTAATGCAATTGAACGTGTACTTCGTATTGTCAATTATCCAAAACTGTCATCTTTATCATTAATGAATTTTTCAAAAAAAAAACTTATTCAATATCTCACAGGTGATGATCATTCTTTCTTTTTTTTGAAATTAAAAGCTATTAAATTTTTTTTTAGAAAATTCTAGTCTGATTAAATTAATGAATGAACAAATTACACATTTGAATGTTTATATCATTGATGAAATAGACAATGACAATGATGAGCTAAATCTATTAGAATTAATTTTATCATTGTCGAAATGTTTGATCGATTTTACTTTTCATCAATCAATGGAATTTCTTAATCGAAATCGTTCTATTACTGAATTATCATCGACAATTTGTTCTACATTGACAAAACTAGATATACGATTGAATACATTTGACGAATGTCTTTTTCTTTTTGATAATCGTTTTCCATTATTATCTCATTGTTCTATTTGTATTGACAAAATCTTGTTATCTTCATCATCTATCGATAATAAAGTAAGTCAACATTTATCTTCCAATATTCAATGATAATCATTTACTTTAATAGACAAAATTATTAAAATTGAAATATTTCTCATTAACTTTATATCGCGGAACAAATACCTACGATGATGTCATTGTACTATTTCTACAACGAATGTTGAATTTAGAAGAACTTCATTTATTTTTAACTGTTTCAAGACGAGATACATTTCGTATTGTCGATGGAAATGATCTTAAACAGAATATATTAATTCATCTTTCTCAATTGAAGACATTTCATTTCAGTATCTATACTTATCTTTATCAATTTATTAATCGAGAACCAAATAACAATGATTATTCTTCTAATAATGATATTCAACAAAGTTTCATTGACACTAAATTGGGACAAGTTGGATCTTATGTTCATCATAGTTCATCAAAAAACATATATAGATGTCATGTCTATTCAATTCCATATAAATTCAAAGCATTTATGAGATTGAGTATTTCATTTACAGGTGGCATCTTTACGAACGTTCGAATATTAGCTATTAATGATAATATTTCTTGGAATTATCATTTCTTCCATAAAGTTAATCAAAGTTTTCCATTTATTGAAACATTAATGATATGTAATTCGTTACCACAAGAAGATAAATCGTTATTAAATAACAATTTTGAACAATTTCCAATTGTAACATTCAATCGACTACTTAATCTTCATATTTATGGTTTACATATTGATTATATTCAACAATTATTATTTAATCAACATACACGTTTACCTTGTCTTGGTCAACTTGAAATTAAATATGAAGAATTAGTTGAGTTAACAAATAATTTTACAAATAATCCATTGCAACTCAATTGTTTACAAGTACAAAATTTGATCATTAACGAATGTTTTGTTCGTCCACAAAATTTTTCTCTATTTTTTCCTTTGTTATAATAAATGAAAGAAAAAAACAGATTGTATATAAATAAGTATTTGAGAATATCGGAAGGAAATGTCTTTAATTTTGATTGTAGGATAACACGGCAGTTATCAAAGGGCATTCGTCAATCGATGGCGAGTGTGATAAAGAGCAAACAATCTCACATAGTCCTAAAGAATACTATCTGTTTCAAAGTACAAAACACGTCTGCTAAATAGTACTCTGTATTTATTTATTAGATTGATCTGTATCAGTTATGCACACCTTTTCTCATATAAACGTCAGATGCGATTAAAAATATTTTTTATATTTGTTCAAATTCTTTTCAATTACAAAAAGGAAGGCAGATATATGACAGCTGGATATGAAAAATTGAACAAATATCCAACTATTAGTTTAATTATTTTCTAATAATATTGATTAGAATAGTCTGTTTTTGATTATATTTATTGATGATGTGTTTGTAATTCAGTGATAGAAACCAAGGACTCATAAGACGAGTTATAATCAAATTGAGATGAGTAGGATACGTATTGACTGTAAGATTTAAGTGTTTAAGGCACGAGAGTTTTGTAAGAATATATGCTAATTGTTGAAAATCGTAAGTATCGAATGTTATACGAAGATAGGTAAGATCAGGAAATCCAGCAGATAGGAGAAGCTGCTCCAAATGAAATTGAGACAATAAAGCATTGACAACATTTAGACGACGAACACGAGAATCTGTAAATAACAGAGGAGAAGATGAACTATTTGTGTATAAATAATCAATAGTCAATGAAATAACAGAAGGAAGATATTGAATAAATTTATAGATGATTTCATTTGATGCCGAATGTAAATGAAGATGACGAATTGTTCTATTTATAGGATGTGTAACATTCAGTAAATAAATGGAAGCACCTCTTGGACAACCAATTGATATAAGTTAAGAAAAACGTACTTGTTCAAAAAGAATTCGTTCATAAAATGACCATGGTAATGATGAAGAGAAAAAATGAGTCAGATAAGGTTGATTATCAGAATTAATATGTTGGTATTGTTCTTTTGAGCAATGAGTTAAGTAGAGAAACGTTCATCTTTCAGATGTGTAATTTGCGAACAAAAATGCTCAAAATAAGGAACAAATTCATCAAAATTATCATTGTTCTTGATGTTGATACGAATGTTGACTGAATGTAAAATCATATTGATATGATAGTTCAAATTATACCATCCTTCGAGGAGATCTTTAGGTTCGATAGAAGAAAATATATATAAAAATAGTTCATAAGGTAAATTTTCGATTTGCATTGGATTGTCAATTATAATTTTTGATAGTTAATCTAGGAAATGATAAATGTAATAATTAGTGTAGAAGAGTTACTTTTGAAAAGAGGGTAGAGTGAATGTTGTAATAGATAAAATAAAAAGTTTTGTATAATTACAAGATAGAATTCAGAAACATTAAACAAAAAAATATGTCAAGCAATCACAAGACAAATATTGTCAATGACAGCATCCACCAGGCAACCTGAGTACCAAATGAAGTGTAGCATCTTTTGAAATATTGTAGTCGAAAAGTGTAAGATCATCTTGTAGTTGCTTTCCTCCGTATATAATTCGTTGACGATCAGGTGGAACACCTTCCCTATCTTGAATTTTTATCTTCAAATCTTCGACAGTATCCTCTTTCATAACAGTAATTATCAAGCTTTTACCTGTAAGAGTTTTAATAAAAATTTGAAAACTAGTTCCTGCTTCAAGCTTCTTCTGACGATTTTTCTCTTGTTCTGTGTAAATGGACATACGTGTAGGTCGAAGATATTCGATTATTATTGAATCCGTTGCAAGCTCATCAGGGAACTTGTTATTACTTGTTTTGGCTACTATTGCAGCATTAGCATCTCCATAGGAAAGCAATAGATCAATCATTGTTATAGATCGATTGAAAAGACATGCTATATGCAAAGGACTGAACCACTGATTTGTTACTAACTTGTTTGTATCGGGAGTAATAAGTTTTTGTAATAATTCGAGATTATTATCAACAATGGCATAGTGAATGGGATAGAGATTCTCCCAAGAGACTGGCCAGACTGTGGATGAATAATGGATAGAAATATTATGTATAAATGAGTCAGCATAGGCGAGAGAACATGAACCATATTTGTTAACAGATGCACCAGCATCGAGTAAAGCTAAAATTGTCGGCATCGAGCGTGATTGACAAGCAAAAAGAAATGCTCCACGCATAGTATAATTCGAAGCACCACCAGGGAACCTTGGTCAACTTCAATACCAGCATTCAACATACACTGTACAATGTCTTTATGACCAAGAAGACATGCACGTTGATAAGCTGTTTGTGCTTCTTCGTGTGGTAACGACCATTCACAAGGGAAAAGGCGAGGTATTTGGCATAAGCGTTGAAGTTCATCTTTTTCAAAATTCTTCACAATGGACACATTATTTGTTTCGACAGCATCGAAAAGTACTTCTTCACTAGATGCATTATTTAATTTGGAAGAACACGTTTTATTGTCGATCGTAGTACTTTCTGCACAGGCCATGAGTATGAACGAATGGAATGAATCGATATGGTCGAGAATATTTGTGGTCTGTTACACACATCAGGCACTATTTATCCTCTTAATTTTCTTGGTTTTTTCCAGTATATTATACCACCTTATTGCATTACATCATGCGATAAAGCACATGGTTATTTCACACATTACCTATGTAAATA
Organism: Adineta steineri; assembly: GCA_905250115.1. Lineage (NCBI taxonomy): Eukaryota > Metazoa > Rotifera > Eurotatoria > Adinetida > Adinetidae > Adineta > Adineta steineri. The sequence continues at coordinate 22,371 of CAJNOI010000109.1, forward strand.
TGACACTTACAGAATCAGTAATATATGGAGCTGAGTCATACTTATCATACAGAAGATTATTAGTCGTTCTAAGAAAAAGAAAATGAAAAATTCTAAATCCTTATTAATTTTTGTTGAATATACATTAATTGTTTCATTACATATTTCTTTTTATTTTTCTGGTCCCCGAAAGATGCAATAAAATAGAAACTAATATTAATAATAAAGAATATGTTTTTTTTGTTGAATTTTGTCACGAACTTAACTATCAAATTTGGTTAATGCCTTTTATATTGTTTCTTTGGTGATTATTCAATATTTTTTGATTTTCAAGGAAAAATCATCTCGAGGATGAGCAGATGAAAAGAGGACACATTAATAATGACAACTGAATATAAGTTTGTCATAATCTAATTAATAATATTTTTTCTATTCACGATTTGAACACTGTCACTCTTGTATAAATAGCTGACGGTCTATTTACATCTGTTATACATGTGAAAGTATCAAGATTTGAAGTTTTAGAGACAATCCATTGTCCATTTGATTATCAGTTTTATATTCTGCTATCCATATCTTGAGGGTGCGATTATGGAATGAATAGAATACGCATAGTCTCATCCACACCCACCCTCAAAGAAAAAGATGTATATATACATATACACTGAATATAAGTTAGCGTCATAAAGCGACATCCATAAACGTTAATAATGATCAAGACTTCTGGCTCCTCCTGTATCTAAAAATAAAGCGTTTCTTTTGATAGTCATACCTTTTTTTGCTAATTTTGTTTTCTTTTGATTTATAAAAAGATTTTCTCTGATATTACTTGACCTTTATTTATAACTCACTGCAGAAATGTATTCTCGTTTCTCTTATACATTCACATAGCTTTTTATTATATAGTAGGCTGATATATTCGATTTTATTTTACTCGTAAAAAAGGGTGGGTG
>CAJNOI010000109.1:23402-39258 GCA_905250115.1 Adineta steineri
CATCATACAATACAGATCTTCATATTTTTTATATTTTACAAAAATTAGCTCGATGTATAGTTGGTGTTGAAGTCTTGAATGAATTGAATTGTGTTAAATCATTGATTGAAAGTAAAGAACAAATGAAAAAAGATCATAATGAAAAAGAATATTCAAATATTGATTTTATTCAATCAATAACTTATGCTTTACTTGTTGAAGCTGATGAAATTAAACAAAATTTTCTTCTTGCTGATCAAGTAATGTGTTATATTCTTGAACAATTAATTTCCTTAATATTAAAAATGCATCTCAATGTAATTCATTAATCTATCAAGGTTTTCATATGACTGAAGGTCTTGTTGTTCTAAGTAAATTATTTGTTAATGATGATATTTTAAAGAAATGTTTGAAAGAAAATAATCAATTATTTAATTGTTTATCTCAATTATGAATACAATTTACATCGGATATAACATTTATTAATATTCAATGTATAAAAGATGAACTTTTAATAACATTAACTAATCTTCTTTGGAGTATTTCATTTCATCAATTTTCACATGAAAAATTTCAATTAAATACAAATCTTATGAATGTATTATCAAATCTTTCAACATCATCATCATCATTATATACAAGTACACGGAATGATTCTTTGAGGGTGTGGGTGTGGGTGTGGGTGTGGGTGTGTGTGGGTGTGGGTGGTGTGTGTGAGGGTGTGGGTGTGGGTGTGGGTGTGGGCGTGGGTGTGGGTGTGGGTGTGGGTGTGGGTGTGTGTGGGTGTGGGTGGTGTGTGTGAGGGTGTGGGTGTGGGTGTGGGTGTGGGCGTGGGTGTGGGTGTGGGTATGGGTGCGATTAATGATCTTTTCTTCACCCAGACCCACACCCACCCTCAAGATGGTTATGTTATGATTAGTATGTTTATCATTACATTATTTTATTATCATTAGTTTTATTATTAATGTTATTATATTAATGTGTTGATGATGATTATGATTAGCATTGTTTATTATTATGTTACATTATCGTTATTATCACTGGTATTACATTATTGTTATTATCATTGATTTTAATTATGATTAGCATTTTATAAGTTTATGGTTTAGTTTGAGGGTGTGGGTGTGGGTGTGGGTGTGGGTGTGGGTGGGTGTGGGTGGGTGTGGGTGGGTGTGGGTGGGTGTGGGTGGGTGTGGGTGGGTGTGGGTGAGGATGTGGGGTGGGTGTAAATGTGAGACATGAACAAGGCTCACGCCCACACTAATACCCACGCCCTGACCTCCGCCTTCATCTACAATCACACCTACACACACTCTAATAAAACAAAACTTATTTATCCTGGATGATTGCTCTCAATTTATTATCAGATTAGAATTAATTCGACTGCTGTTAACTTGTAATTCACGTTAATCTTTCAAGTTAGTAGCAATTGAGTTAGGGCAAGTTAACAGAATCTGAATATTTAATGCGTCGATCAAATTTATATCCAGTCCGACTGTGCTAGTGTATGCCTATACACGATTCCTATAGGTTCAATACATCAATAAGGAAGTGTATTGATTATGTTTTAGAATATCAAATATCTCAAATAAAAAATGGTTTATTTTGTTGTAGAATAAGGCTGAGGGTGTGAGTAAAAAGCGCAAATCCTCTCACACTCACCCTCATGTCGCTGACCTGAAGTATTATTGAAAAAACTGAAAATATTACACTTTATTTTACTTGGTAAAGTAAAGATAAAATCCAATCCCTGCTCGAGACAAAGATCATAATGAACAAATCGATTGTCTTGGAATGACTCACAAATCACAATCATGTCGAAGTCATAGTCAATATTATGATGCAAGATCTGATTGCGACAAACAGAGTATTTTAGGTACGTATCTTATCGAAGAAGTATTTTCCTCACATCTTTCTCTGCAACGAAAATGAATTCTGTAAGAAATAACGAAGATAAATAATTTTGTAATATTGTTCGAACTAATATTTTTCATGAAAGATATTTGCATCACACATATTACATTTCTTGTACTAATTACTGTCAAATTTAAACATGATCGACATTAATCTGTTCTAAAAGGAATAGAAACGAGATATAGATTTGTTTCAATCGATTACTATAATAAACAAATGAGAAATAAAGTACAACAATTTTTCCAGGAAATATTTTGGTTGATATTTACGTTATTCTATTGTTCGATTCATTATGCGGAAGAAACTGTTTATTCAACAGTTGATTAAGCTTTGCTGCCATGTATGTAAAACAAATGTATGAAGTAAACACCAAGCGTTCTCTTCAAAAAATCGTAACTACATAAAGAAAAAGAATAATACGAAAAAATTCTTTGATAAAAAATAAATAATAGTATAAATAAATGGCAACAGTTTAGTATGGTAAGTAATAAATCTTGAACAAATGTAGTCTACACTCAAGAGAGATATTTCCGAGCTTTTTTACATCGTTAGATGAGTAAAATAAATGTTATAGTACAGTTTTCATTCTTTTTTAAAAACGAAACATGTTGTTCACATTTTGCTTTTTTTGAAAGCATACGAATCTTATAGTTTTAGTAGACTGGTCAGTAACGCATATTCATCATATAAATACTACAGTGCTCATCAACAGAATAAATATTCGGTACTAATTATATTGGCTACTCTCAGTACATAAGACATTATTGATATACGTGGATCATTTATCTTGATTTTCAATATTGATTTTACTTTTGAGTAATATCGACGCATTTTGTCTATAAATAATAGCGTGATTGTGGCAAGACATACGTGATAGTATGATGAAGGTAATATAAGTATCTTATTTTTTGATAAACAAAACAGAAAAATAGTTGCAATATACATTGATCAACTTATAAGTTTATGTTTTTCAAGTAAGATTATAACAGGTAGGGAAATAAAAATTGTAATAATCATAATTCTGATATAGATCAATTTGAAAATCAACAAATAATGATCAAGAAATTATTTGCTTGGTTTTCACAATCATATCGATAATAATCAACGAGTTTTGAATGTTAGTTGTAGAGATGGAATTCTCTCTGGACTTATTCGATTAAATCATAGTGATATATGTGTTTATGATGTTGATGTTGTTGATTTGAGACACAATAGAAAAAGTTCAAATTCCCATTTATTTGATGATTATCATTTATTACACTTTTCACGACATCTGCCGGTGAAAAACGTTTTTTTTTCAAAATCTAGTATTAGCTTTTGTAAACTATTATTCAATCAAAATTTGTAGCACTCGCCTTAAACTTTCGGATTATTTTCTCAATATTTGTTTTAAATGAGTTTTCATGAATAGGAATCATTCATAGAAGAGATGAAGACATTTCTTATTTTTGCGTAGAGCGACATTAAGATGATCCGCCTGCCGTTTTACAAAATTCGTTTGGAATCAATTTGACTAAGTATGGAAAAGGAAGGAAAGGAAAAGAATTTGACAGTTAAATGATATCAGACTTTGAGGTCCTATAATTATAAAAAATTGCTCAAACTACCAGAAAACACGGTTTTCATACAAAATGTAGAGCGGCATTTTAAACTTTATAACTGCTAAAATCCTATGAAAAACAAACCATTTGCTATAGAAATTTTCTTGTTTTTGTATCTCAACGAGTGGTATTATATTCCAAAAAAGTCAAGAAAGAAAATCTTTTCGATCGAAATAAAATTCAGTCTTTGTAAGAAAATGTAGAGCGACATTGATTGTTGGAATTATACGTACTAACTGATCGACCTATGAAAGCAGTGTGTTAAAATCAGGTGTGCATCGATAACAACTTTATAATGCTAAAACTTTTGCATGTCCATCGTATCCAAAAAAAAGAATAAAAGATATATCACAACATTATTCATGTATCTATGCGAAATAAAAATACTTCTGATTCATTACGGGCATAATCAACGAGAAAAAGGAAGAAATACAGCCTTCACTCGTATTATCATAGTCTCACGACACCTAATAGAGAGAATCTTGTCGGTATCACCAGAGTTAAATATATCTAGTAGAGATTATTTGAAAGGTTTTCAATAACATTGTTATTTTAAAACGAAAGTCATTCATCACTGTTTTCACTTATAGTAGCGGATCTCCCCGTTTTCACAATAAAGTGTAGAGAAAATATTATTTTCATCAACACTTGAGGTCACTCTATCAGGCACAAGATTTAGTTCCTTCAGATTGTAAAATTTATTTTTCTCGATTCTTCTTCGTCGAACGGTACAATGGACGCGATTATCACTCATATTCATTTCTACTGTGTGTGTGTCTTCTCTCTTCCCAATAAGCATCGTCTTCACAGTAGGTTATAGAAAATCTTGTCTCATATACAGTGTTTTGAGCAAATCAAACGAACGAAATTTATTTTTTATTTTGTCATTATTATTTTTTGAACGTTTGTTGTTTCCTTCTGTTTATTTAAATAGACTTTTTTCTTTCTCCTACCAACAATACCGACTAAATCATATTTTCTATTTTAATCTCCTAGGAAATATGCTAACAATCTTTTTCTTCGTTTTTCTTCAATTTGTCATATAAAAGGAGCAACACGGCAGAAGATAATTGTGTATCAATTATAATTTATTCTTCAAAGTAAGCACTCACATGTGCAACGAAAAGGAAAAAGATATTTATATAATAAAAATATTTTTTGCTTGTTTCTAACACTACTTTGAACTCTCGTCAGAATTATAAATTATAACTCAAACGAAGTATCTATATAACTGCGGAATAAAATATATTTTTTTATCTCAATTATGAGTTTTATAGTTTAGTAGTGAGTGCACACTATAGCTTTTTGTCCCTGATCCTTACTTAGAATTTGTATACTCTGTATCCTATTTTTCCCGAAGTCTTTGTAGCAGTGGTAACAGGACTTTATCTGACTTAAATGTGAGATAGAATTTTCTCTTTTGTTTTTGTTATACTAATCGTGAGATAAATATGATACACTCACACCCTACAAGTAGATAGGTGTCGACGATGTCTTGTCTCAATTTCGATAGCATCCGACTCATAAAGGTTGACTACAGTGAGCTGTACACTGATACAGCGAACGATGCGCTTGATCATGATGATATGTAGGCCAGTAAAACTATTATTAAGTTGCCTCTGAACAAACAGTAGACAAGTAACAGTCGATTTCTAACTTTTCATAGAAATATAGTCACATATAATAAGAAAAAATAGGGAAGAAAATGTCGCCATTTAGCACAATACAGTAACAGATGAGTACCGTACGCACACTAGCATTCTTTTCTTTATTCTTTGCCTAGTCCGTTCAAAACATCTGAAAAAAAGAAACAGAAACACACACTATATCATTGTTTGTTGTTACTGTTGCCACCGTTAGTAAAGAAGAGACAGATGTAAAGTATGAAAGTTTAATTTGCAAAAAATTATCAAGAAACGGAGTGGTTATATGAAAAAAGAAGGAGTAAGCAACAATAAACAATACATTTTTGCAACAAAGATCAGCATCAAAAGAAAAATAGTTTGTCTTCTACTAATTGTAATGCCTTCTTTCTAGTGAATAGTTGTCAGTGAATCCATGGAAAACGCACCATGTTATAGAAGACCATTTTCGAATTACAAGGAGACGTAGGTGATGTGGAGCGTAGATTTGAGTAGTACATTATATTCTCACCCACACCCACACTCACTTAAACTCAGACTCATCGTAAGATCGTTACTCAGTTTGTTCCATTTATTTTCCTCTTGATATTATATAGTTGAAAGTAGATCTATTTAAGAACTAAAATTAAAGCAGTCATCGTATCTTTCAATATTAAACATCGACAAATCAGCTCCATTCAATTCTGAGAACCCCAGTATAATTCAACAGACAGTACGATCTCTTCATTTCACTCTGTAACTGTTGTGTGACTGGAACGAGTCTACCAAATATTTTTGTAAACGTCGAGTCTAGATATATCTAATCAAATGTTAAATATACGTTTTAGATTTCTTCGCCGTGCACTTAGTGTAAAAAGATGGTCTTGTCACTTCTAGAGATTAGCCAGCTATGTTCGATCTACTTTTTATCCTTTCTTCTTGTCATGGGCTTAATAGGCAATTCAATCAACATCATCGTTTTCGCAAGTGTGCGTAACTACCGCACGAATCCTTCTACATTCTATTACCTTATTGGTTCAATCCAGGACATTTTCATAATGTTCATTAATCTAGGTATACATATTGCATTTGACGGATTTCGAATTAACTTAGGTGTTACTGCAATGGGTTGGTGTAAAGTCAGAAAATATTTTAGTATTACACTTAGTTTCATTTCTTTGTGTTACTCGTGTTTGGCCACGATTGATCAATTTTTCGCTACATCATCAAATATTCGTTTACGCAACTTGAGTAATATCAAGTGGGCTCATTATATTGTGATCATTGTGATGATCATTTGCGGTTTATATGGTATTCCATATTTTTACTTTGCCAACATCTCACCACCCTCTACTGTTTGTCTTTATACAAATAATGTCTTTAACATCTATGTGCCACTATTCAATTTTGTTGTGCTCACTGTTGTAATTAGCTCGTTGATGATTATCTTTGGATATTTAGCTTATCGAAATATTCAACGAACAACTACTCTTGCTGATCAAGGAGCTCAAAAGCAATTGACAAGAATGATTTGTATGCAAGTAATATTAGTTGTTTTCTCTCTCGCTCCCCAGAGCATTTACAATATCTATCTCTGGTGTGCATCTGGAGTGAATGCGAAGGTGGATCCTAATTCTATTCAGTACTTTATCGCCATAGTCACTGGCCTTCTAATTTGGGTTAATTATGCGGTATGTTTCATTGATTTTGTACAAAGATTGTTCATATTATTTTGTATTATTTTTAGGGTAGTTTTTACGTATTTCTCATGGCTTCTAGTCGTTTTCGTCGAACAGTAAGGAAGAAAATCTTCGGTTGTTGCTGGACAAATCAGATTATTCCAGCTAGTCAAACATGATAGCACAGACAACTTTATCAAAACATTCATTTCAGCAAAGACTTGGTTAGTGTCGTCGAATGACCTATATAGGACATTAACTGCTGTGTTTTATGTTGTTAACCTCGTTCCCTTTCTATATATTTCTGTATTATCACTATTGTTGGTTTTTTCTCTCGCTGTTGTGATCAGTCTCATGTATTGTTCGTTCTCTCATCAGCATCGGTATTGTTATTATTATATTTTTGGCTACTATTAATTATTTGTTCTATTTGACTTCAAATAAAACATTTTATCAGTCGTATTCATGGGCGGCGCAGGTTCAATTTTTTGCGGGACGCAATACACTTTTAAACAAGGCTGTATAGTGTATATCCTCCCACATACTGACGGGTTCTGCAGTAGAAGTTTTTTTAAAAACTTAATTTTTCAAAGTCATAGCGTTAAAACTTTGCATACTAATTTATCAGAGAGTAAATTAAGAGTCTCATAACAGGCTAACGCTTTCCCTGAAAACAAATTACTCAAAACGAATTAGCAAAAACTCATGTTCGTCTCTCTAACTGTCTTCGTTCAGTGACCATTGGGTGTGAGAATTGATACTAACATAAAAGTTTTCCAACTATTTTAACAGCTGCTTCTTTTTAAAACTATAGGTATAAGAATCTTTTTTCATTTTTAACTCTTCGAATAGTTATAAGTGTTCGTAAATATGTATTAATAGTAGAATAAAATCAATTTTTGTTCAAGAAAAATGTACATTTCTTTTAATTAATTTCAAAATATTTTTTTTTCTTTCATCTATTTTTAATATACAACCGGCTACAGTGGTATCAATATCGATTTGATAATATTTTCCTATATTTACTAATACTGAAGATGATTATCGTCCTTGTGCAATTGTATTTCTAATATACGTTAATAAATTAAATTTTACGAAAAGAAAATTATGAAAAACGAATGAAAAACTCAATATTATTGAAAACAAGCACCAGAAAAAGATTAGTTATTATGCTCCACCAATCATTTGCTATTTAATATAACTTCAATTCTTTTGATAAAAATAGATAAAGATTATTTAAGTATCAGCTGATCAATTTTAAAAAGACGAGACTTAATCTGAGGCTACATTAGTATTGCTGGTCGAGCGTGAAATTTTCAATCGTTTTTACTGTGAAAGGAGGGCGTCAAAAATAATGGAAAAAATGATTATGTATTACTTCAACGATTTCGTGTCGGATATATAGGGCCTGAAATACATTCATCAAAATAATAAAATATAGATTCATAAGACAATATTAATCAACACTTGTATATTAACTACAAGATTGTATTAAATATATGTGTACTAAATTAGACAGTTTTACTCTAATCGACAAAGACAGCACAAAAATTTTGAGGATGCAATAAAAATTTCTTGCATCCCCAAATTCTTTTTAGGCGACGCAATTGCTGGCCCGTTGCTTGCTGGCGCGCCGCCCATGAGACCAAGGTTTTAAATTTTTTTCCAGTAAATATGAAGAGGGTGTATTTCTATGAGAAAGAGCTAAGCGAGTCTTCGAACGAGCGTTTTTTATTACATGCAGCGGATAGCGTCACAATAGGTGTGGGTATGAGTTTCGATTATCTCTTTCTCAGCCTGATCCACAGAAACATCCACACTTACATCCTCTTTGACATTCATCTAGACACTCTCACACATATCCACACTCACATCTTCAATATGAATGCATTTATATTTCTATAGCCAAAAATCATAATTGTATAGGTCATATCGCTTTAATTCTATGGATTGAACTCACAGTCAGTTATTAGAAGACTTCTGGAGTGATCGTTTTTATCTTTATTTTAAATGTATAAGCATGCACATACAATTACAATAACATCAAGCCCAACGAAATATAGCAAAAGACAAACGAACGCATGTGTATTTATATATGATTATATACATTCAGCGTATAATATGAGAAAACAAACACAGAAAAAGATGAAGATATGCAAGCGAAGATATCATATAAGAAACAGACATGTTCTAAGGTTGAACACTGATGAAAAATCAAGAAAACGTCATCACATTAACCGGTTTTTTTACAGTTTTATTGTTAACGATAATAATCAGTAGTAATTAAGTCCTTATACATTAGCATGTTGTTAAGTTAAAGAGTTGTATTCGATTATTATATCTATCAGCAACCAATAGATTATTATATTTATCAAAGAGAATTTGTTCAGGCACATTGAGTTGGTTCGCTGCTGTTCCTGATGTACCAGTACCAACGATGGTAGTACCACTAATCGCATTTAGCGGCCAACGTTGAACACGATGGTTATCTGGATAAGAAAAAAAGTAAAACGAGATTATTTAATATATAGTATATTTTCATTTCTCAAATTTCCTCTTACTTCCATCAGCTATATAAAGAGTTCCACTACTGTCGACCAGTATAGATCTTGGACTATTGAACTGATTCGCTCCACTTCCAGCTCCATGACCTCCAGCAACAACCGTTCCAAAAGTTACACTTGTTGAACCTGATGGGAATTTCATTACACGGTGATTATTACTATCGGCAACGTACAAAGCATTTGTATATAAATAATCATAGTAAACACCATTGGGACCCGACAACTGATTTAAGGCATCTCCACCACCATTGCCACCTATATACAAAAATAAAATCAATATTAAACGAAAGATTTGTCTCAAAGAACATTATATACCTGCAACAGTCACCTGTGATCCACTCCCTCCAACAAACATATATATCGCATTATTAACAGCGCCAACGAAATAGACATCATTAGTCAATGGATTTATAAATACTTCTGCTATTGCATTTGAAGAACTGAGAAGTGTTCCATTTGTCGCCGAATTTGAATTTGATGGAAATCTAACAAATCGACCGCAATCGTAATCTCCTATATAAAATTGACCAGAATTATCAACACTTATTCCATCAACACTACGAAACTGATTCATGTTGCAACCATGCCCATTACCTCCAGCAATTACCGTTGCAGCTGAAGGCGGATTATTGAGAGAAAATTGTAGAATACGTTGATTCCCAAGATCAGTAATAGTTAATAGATTATTAGATCCGTCATAATACATTCCAGTAGGACCAGAAATAAGTGAAAGAGTAGAGCCAGATGTACCTGCTTGGCTGCCAAATATAGTAGTTGCAGTTTGTGACCATGATGATTGAGAAGATATGAGACAAACTATAAAAAAAAAGAAAAAATCAGCTATCTTACTATCCCACACTTATAGATCAATGAGACATGTGATATTAGAAAATGGATAGAAATAGTTCTTAGATATGGTATAGTAATGTCTATATTGCATTTATCTCCTTAGAGAATATGATATGTGTTAATGCATCTATGGAATAAGATCGGCAGCTAATCAGATACAAAAATTGAGTGTGGAACTTTAATTTCTATGTTAAGTTGAAATTGAATTAAACACCTTTGTTTTCGAATGCACATATGAAATGTATAAAAGAGAACTTGTATCTTCTAATGTATCGTTCATTCGAATCATTTTTACATAATTATTGTATGAAGCCGCACAATACGATACTCAAATAAAGTAAAAATCTGTCACAGATTAAAATTACTTTTCAAGTCTCATACAAGTTGATATTATTTCGGTGTGAAAAGTAAAAATACTTTTTGATAAATAGTGTAATTGTTCATATACGTAATACTTGAAACTTTGGTTTAACTACTCAACTATTATTTATGCCCCCCTCCCTCCACATCTTATATAGTTAAACAATTGAAATTTCAAGTGTTACATATATGAAGATTTTAGGATTGGAAAAGGAGTCTCTTAAATTATCTCATCAAATAATAATTATGTAGACCCTGACGAAGAACGTATGCAATGTTGCCATAATATTTTTTTCGAAGAACTTCTTTTTTGTAACTAGTGTCTCAAAGATGTAGTTAATTCTATGGGCTAATCCAAAAGTGATTCGTTGGTTGTCCAACAAAATCTATCTTCTCATTTTGGCAGATAAGTCAGGGCTGAGACCTTCGAAGCAGGCTATCCAATCCTACTATATTTCGTTAAGATTGATCTATGTTCACTTCAGCTCAACGCTAACCCGTATAAAAATCATTCATCCGACACCTTTGTTATGAATCCCTTGTGAAAATAAACACATTATTGAGATACAACAATTAAGATGTTCTAATTATATTTTTATGATCAACTGAATCAGAAACGTTATACATGATCTAATGATCACAATTTGCAAGTAGTTTTCGAAAATTATGAATGCTACATTATTGTACTTTGTACATTATACCAACAAAATAGATTTTTTCTAATAATTTGAAAAAGTTTTAAATAACTCACCTGTTGTTGATGACGATGTTGTTATTACTGTTGTTGTTGTAGAAGTAGTCGATATTTCTGATGTTGTTTCTAATGATGTTTCTGATGTTGTTGGTAATGTTTCTGACGTTGTTGGTGATGTTTCTACTGTTGTTGGTAATGCTTCTGATGTTGTTGATAATGCTTCTGATGTTGTTGGCGATGTTTCTACTGTTGTTGATAATGCTTCTGATGTTATTGGTGATGTTTCTGATGTTGTTGGCGATGTTTCTACTGTTGTTGATAATGCTTCTGATATTGTTGGTGATGTTTCTACTGTTGTTGAAGACGTTGTCGATGATGTTATTGATAATGTTGTTGATGATGTTGTTGTTGATGTTGTTGTTGATGATGTTGAAGCTGATGTTGTTGAAAATATTGTTATTGTTGACGCTGTTGTTGTTCTTTATATTTATATACATATAAGCAATAATATTCAGAAATAATCGATGTTTCGGAATAAATAAGACTGCCGTCTTTTCGCTACCTCTGTCATCATATTAGTTTGTTCAGACTTCACTTTTTTCAAAAGATGGATCTTTAAATAGCCTACACAATGGTGTATTTTTTCATTTATCTAAATACCATCCATCAGTTTCCAAGACACAAATTAAATGAACGACTGTGTAAAATAAATATTTTGATCATTTTAAATATCATGGACTGTCTTTATATTTTGATATGTCTCTCATTAGTAATTTGCTCAAGTTTAGACTTTTTAAAAAAAAAAGACTCATCTTCTTATGTTTCACACAATGATGTATTTAATTTGTTTAAATAACGTTCATTATTTTCTAAAACAGGCCTCAACTAAAATAACGTCTATCGAAATAGTTCAACCCGACTTGTTCGTTTCAAGTGTGCCTTGCAAAGTGATGAATATTATTTAGGTAAATAAAAAAATACACAATTTTTATACAGTATCTAAAGAGAAATCTTTTTGAGAAGAAATTAAATGTGAATAAACCAATATGAGAAGAGATATAGTGAAAATGCTGAGAGGCTCATTTATTGTCGGATATCAGCTAATATTTATGGACGCATTGAAAAAAAGTAACAATCGACTGGTTAGCAAGAGTCAAAGTCCACAACTTCTATCTTTTTTCTTTTTTCATAATGTATCGAGTTAAAAATCATATAAAAACTTAGAAATAAAAATAATCTAATATGAAATGTTGAGGGTATGGTTGCCAATAACACGTGATAGGTAAACCTTCATGTTGGTAAAAGATGTACACGATAGGCACATTTGCCAGTCCACATACTCAATAACTGCTTCTAACTGATCGAAATATGTGATATCGACTTATATTACCTTGATAAGATTTGAGCTGTTAGATACTAACTTATAATCAAATAGCTTATTTTATTCGATTTTTTATTCTCCATCTTTTTGTATATTTCATTAAAAAATTTCAATAATCTTTTAACTTATAAGCAATCATAAGTTTCATGGAATATTTTTCAAAACAAGAATAGTAGAAATTAAAATTGAGAAATTACTGATTTACAATATTATTGTGTTCATTAAGCAAAAATCCGCTTTTTCTAAAGTGCCTCACATATTCATATGATATTCGATAGTAGAATCTATTGTATCAATCCCAAATCCGCACTTAGTCAAATCCGAAAATGTTCGCGGGGCCGACTTGTTTTGACTCAGCCCACTCAACTCATAGCCCGTATGTGGATCAGACCTCTCACAACTTTTGGATTTAGGGGCCGGATTTATCATTTTACACTTAACTCGTATGTTACCCTGTTTACAAACATTTCGCTTGTCATTACTTTTTATTCTTCATTGTTTCGCTGCAACTTCCTTGTAATTATTCATCTACTTGTTCCAAGACATTACATCTATATATCCTATTTGTCCTCAAGACTAACTATACGAAAACGATGGATCATATCTGATGTTTGTACCATCTCTGACTTCGGCTAGTAATCTACTCATCATTGGGTCTTTTAAAGAATTTATATTTCTAGTCTACCCTTGTTAGAAGTCCATAAACACTGATTAACTGTGAGATAAGTTAATAAATTAAAGAATATATCATCAAATATGTTGCTTATAAAACTTGTTCTAACCCACGAGTCACCCATGAGATGAGTCGAATTAACGGATCGAATCAAAGAAAAGTTTATAAACAACATTTTGGATTCAATTCGAATTCAAGTTTAAAAATTTTAGAATCTGTCAAGATCTGCTCAATGGCCACACCATTTTTTTATACGTTCACATGACCTATACATGAAATCCGTGTAGAACATCCGTTTCTATCTCTCATATAATAGAATTACTCAGTTTTCTCAAGATCGTGGACTACTATACCAGTTATATCAATGTACTGTTTTCTCGCAATTAATTGTTTAGTTGTTCAAATCGTACTAGCTCCAAAGTACTATCGATAGTTCTGAAATCTTTCAATTATTAAAATTATTGTCATGTGATACTTACGTGGATATTGTTTTACTGGTTATGATAGCTAAAATGAAAGAGCAATCATGTTTCAGATAAAATATTCAATAGCTAGAATTTGATCTCGAGTTCCTACAATAGAGAGATATCTGAAAAGAGGGAGAGGGTGTGAATTATGCTGTTGGTGTGGGTCTGAGTATGACAGTAGGAACTATGTCTACGCCCACACTCTCAAAGAAATAATGTAGCCTTAGAAATCAATGCTCAAGTGTCTCCTTTTAATAGCATTTATTTGAATAGATATGTATTCTTGAAAAACAACTTGATAGTTTCTGACTCGATCCGTTCGTTCATCAGACAGAAACATCAAAGATAAATGCATCAGTAATCAAAAATGATCAAATTGATGGAAGAAGTTTTTGTTCTACGACAAAATTAAAATAAATGTATCAGTCCTCACTTTCAACTTTTATCTATGTAGAGATACATTTTCTTCAGTATTCAGTCTTAGAAAATGTGATTAGAGAAGTAACAAACTATTAGTTTTATTTATATTCGGCCTTATTCATTAGTCGTTAGTGTTTAAATGAAATAATATGCACATATTGTATTGCTTAATTAATATTCATACTTTTCCTAAATATTGATCATTGTTTACATATTGAAATTAAAAGAACTTTATTTTAAGATAACAGCATAAAAAATCGAATAGTTTCATCGGTCGCTTATTTACCGACTTACTTAGAAAAGAATGAGTGGAGCTTGAGGGTGTGATTGTAGGTGAAGAAAAGATGCAGCTATATTACTGCTATCGTATGTCTTTATTCTAATAGAATATTTAAGATTGAATAAATACTTTATCTATTATGACTTATTTCGAATATGAAATTATTTTCTTTTGGCAAAATTATACCTGTTGTTGTTGTTTTTATCATCTCTGGTGTTGTTATTTTTGTTGTTGATTGTTTATTTGTTGTTGTTAATAGTGTGTTTGTAATTGATTCTTCATTTGTTGATCCTGTTTCAGTTGTTGATTCTTGTGTTGCTAATGAATTTCCATTTTTTGTCTTTCTTGCTTGTATTGTAAGAGGAATACTAATTGAAATAGTAGTGATTACAATAACGAGAATAATACAAAATATAATCCATATGAGTTTCCTCTTTCGAAAATATTGACATCTAAAGAAATAGATTCGTTTTTTGTTATATATTACAATTGATAATATACATACAACAGGTTTGATTCCATTATGTTTGAATTAACGGCATCAGACTGAAATATTTAAAAAAGACAGAAGATTATTTAGTATTGTTTTTGTTTCTTTTAATAGATTACATGAGAAACTGCTATACTGTTGTTATCCATAATTGATATTTCGTTCAAAGTTGAATACTTTTCCAATCTAAAATCTATAAAAAAAAAGACTTCTATTTTACAGGTTTTTAGTGAACAGCGATGTAATTAAAAAAAATGAAAACTATTCATGTAACTATTCTTTTTACATAAAATCATTTTCACTTCAAGTTAATTGTGATACTACTAATTTTGAAATCTATGTATCGAATAACGTCTGACATTTCTCAGTGTCTAATTTAGTCAAGTAAAAAAATAGAATGATAAAATAATTTATAAATTTATCGTAACAGTCCGAATTGCTCAATTAAATTGTAACTGTATAATTGTGAAAACAACAGAATATGTATTTATCATATTCCTAGTAAGTTATATTTTCTTGAGTGATCAGTTTTTTATGCATATAATCCTTATAATGTGAAATATTTGCAGTAAAGAATGATACATTAATAAAAATGATTAACTCACCTCTTTTTTTTCAAGAATGATTTTGCAAAAAAATGTTATCAGATGTGAGTTGTGTTATTTCCTATAAATATCAGACTTTTCTACGTAGGACGGAGAAGCAAACTGCTTAGATTAACATTTAATGTAATTAGTATTACTTAATCAAATACTAGAAATCAGCGCTTTTCATAAAAACAAATGTCATGTTTCCTGTGAAAATAAAACTAATGCAGTCAGATTCTCATTTTCTCTTTTTTTTATTGATTGGTTGAGTTTAATATCTAAATGAAATATATTAT
>CAJNOI010000109.1:39358-114149 GCA_905250115.1 Adineta steineri
ATGTGTATATGTGTACGTAAGTGTATCTCTTTTCTTTTCTTTTCTTTCTTCTATTGTCCATATGACGATCATATTTTTTCATCCAGGTCTTTCCTTCCTGCCGTCCATGAGAATTATATTGAAATTCTCATCTTCTTTCTTTTTCTTATTTCACTCTACATATTCGTTTACTTCTTGTACAGTTAGAAAGAAGATGTTGTAATACATCTTCTTTGTTTTTGTCCACTTTGATGAGAAGTAAGAGGGAAGCACTTATATCACTCTCTTTCTTCTCCTTATTTTTTTTGTTCATCTCTTTTTCTTTCTTGTATATTTTCTTGAATATCTTTTGTGTGTTTGCGTGTCTGCATAGGGAGGATGTAAATAACCAGTTCTTTTTAAATAAAATTAGTTAGTGAATAAGGAAAATGTTCTTTTCCTTATTCGACCAATTCAGTGACAAAAAACAGTCTTGTAACAACAATGAAGAAAATTTATTTGTTAGTTATTTTATGCATTGGCTCCTTTAGGACCCAGTGCAGCCAAACTTTGCACGACATTACATTTCGACAAGGGAAGATGAAAACGGGTCAGTGCGACCAAAGGGGTGGACGGGAAGAGTTTCGACTCCAAGTTTTGGAGCGTGGGGGTCGGAGTCGATCTTCTATTAACCAACATCCACCCTCCATATTTTCGACGTTATTGAGGATAACCTTATTAAAGACTATTCGAGATATTAATAAGCATACCAAAAGGATTATTACAATTATATCGCAATAAGTAGTATTGAGAGAGTCTTGTTTTTTTATTTATTAAATTTTGAGATAATGAAAAAACGATGAAGTATAAAAATAGAAAAAGAAACTATGAAAATCATAGGTTTATAAAGTCTTTCGTTGAAATTTTGTTCGTAATAGTAAAATAAGAATACTCAGTAGTTGACCAACACCAAAGAGAAGAACAAGTAAACCAATATTACGATTATAATTACTCTAAAATATATACATAAAAATAGATCTCAAAAACAAATATATTTTTATACAGACTTTCTTAAAATTATAATACGCAAGAACATCATCACCATTTCTTAAACATGTTGTATTACCCATTGGATTACAGTCAAATGATTTAACATCTGCCCATTGATTAATCGATAACAGTTCATCTGTATAATAAGGCCATGAAATATAATGTAACCAAATAAGCCATTTAGGTATTGAGCTAAATTTAAAAAAAAGCGATAAAATTATTCAAGATTTTACTTTATATTATGTTAATATACTTTGTCTTTATATAAAAACCAGATGCAACAAGCAGAGGGATAAGAATTGGAACAACTAGTGCTGAAGCAACAGTAGGCGTTGGACTAGAGACTCCTATCAATGTTCCTACAAGAAAAAATAAATGTTTTCAATATAATTTTGTTTTTCTTTTATTTACCAACAGACATTGAAACTAACATACATAGAAGAAGAATACCTTGTAGAATAAAAAATCTTCGAGCACTATTATATAAATTAGCCATCCAATAAATAATAGTTATTGATAAAAATATATCAATTGCAGTTATTGGTAATTCGACTATTACTTTTGATATATAATAAGGTATTGTACGATAAATTCCATCATCATGTTCTTTAAAAAATAATGGTGATTGTCGACTCATACTCTAAAATTTTAATGTACAAAAAATATTATAAAAGAAATTTTTTTTTTTATTTTAACTTACATCAGCATTTCTTTGAACAACCATGAATGTTACGTCAAGAATCATTAGAAATAAAACTGATGACATATTTTGAGAAGCGGTTTGATCATATTTTAAATTTAAAAATGAAAAACCCAGAATAAGACCAAGAATTATTGATACAAGTATACGTAAACGAAATTCAAATGGATTACGAAACATATCAATCAATAAACGCCATAATAACCAACGAAATTGATTGAAAATATTAGTTTTATATCTAAATAAAAATTACTCAGTTTGTTTTTCTTTTAATCAAAACAACAAACTTTGATGAATGATCAAATATTCTATTTGGTTGATCATCATCAATTGAATGATATTTTTGAATTTCATCAATATATTGAATATTAAAAGATGAACGTTCATATGTATCACAAATATTCTAAAAAAGAAAACGAAAAAAAAAGAAAATTTTTCATATACTATCAATATTACTTGAATTCGTTCAAGTGATTTTTCTTTGTCAAATGGTAATATCGATAATGTTTGAATATAAAAATCTGATAAATTATAATTATTTGGTGCTTCGAAACCTAATCTAAAAATAAATATTGAAATTTTATTATTTTTTTATGTGAGTATATTATGCATTATTGACTAACGTATTAAAAAATTCTTGAGCTTTTTTTCTTGAACCAAAATAAGCAACACGTCCTTCGGCTAATAGATAAAGTCTATATATATATATTAAACATAAATAAATTAATAATAATGAAATATTCTTACGTATCAAATAATTGAAAAATTTCACTTGATGGTTGATGAATTGTACAAACAATTGTTTTACCTTGATTACACAATTTACGCATTGCATCACATATTGTAAATGCCATGCTTCCATCGAGACCTGATGTTGGCTATGATAAAATATTATTTTATAGTAATAAATATATATATAAATTACTTCATCAGCAAATAATAAAGGTGGATCAATCATTACCTATATTCATATTAATAAATTAAAATAATAATATATTATTAAATATACTTCAGAAGCAAAGAGTAAACGTCGTTTTTCACCACCTGATAAACCTTTAATAAGTCCTGGTTGACCTATGACCGTATTTTCTACTTTATTCAAATTGAACTAATAAATATAAAGTTACCATTTAAATTCGTCTAATTTATATATATATATATATTATCTTACCAAATCAAGCATTTCATCAATACGAGCAATTCGTTGGTCTTTTGATATATCATGATTTAATCTTAACATTGCCTAAAATAATATTATTAGATTTCAAATTATATAAATATTATTACATGAAAATGTAAATGTTCTCGTGTTGTCATTGATGGTATGAATAATTCTTCTTGTTGTACATAACCTGATACTCGATTAATATTTCTACCCATATTTGTTCCATTTACTCTAACTTCACCCTCAATTTTTAATGTACCAGGTCGACGATTTGTTAAAATATTTAATAATGTTGTTTTACCAGCACCACTAGCACCCATTATAGCAACTAATTGACCTGGTTTAGCAATGCCACTAACTAAATTAAGTTTTATATAAAAAAAACAACTGATCTTTTCTTATTTTTACCTCCTTCGAGCAACATTGTTGATTGACTAACTGCTTTCCATGGACACAATGCTTTTGTAATTGTTCGTTTAATACCTTTATCTTCTGGTGGTGCCTTTGCTTTTAAATCAAGCCATGTAAGAGTAACCGGTGGTGAAGTAAAATTTATTTTACTTATTCCTAAATCATCATCATCGTCATAAACAACTGTTCCTTGAGTTTGTGATTGTACTTTAGATTTTCGTCTTTTTCCATAGAGAACATCATGTTGAACAGGTAGATTTGCTTGTTGTCTTAAATATCGATACCAATCAAGATCATGTTGTTTATTTGGATAATTATGTGTACGCCAAGCAGAATTCTATGAAAAGAAAATTGTAATTAATAAAAAAAAATTATTTTATTTTTTTTTTCGAGTATACATTTTGTCGAATATAATCACCGAGTGTATTAATTGGATAATTTCGAAAATTATTTTTAGGTTCATTCATTTGAAAAATCTATTAACAAAGAAAATATTATAAATTATTGTAAGACGTAAATTATTTTCTAATAGCTTACTTTTTTATACTGTTCAATAGTGTTAGTATGTTAATATACTGACAGATAAATAAAAAATACAGTAAGAGAAAAGATACAGTTATATATGATTTACTGACTAAACTGAAAGAAAATGAAGAGTCAATCATGTAGAACGATGAAATAATGTATGTAATACTTATGACAAATTTATGAGATGCCTAATTTGAGTTTGAACATAAATGGATATCGAATACTTAATATATATTCGGAAAAAAAAAATATATATATATATAAAGCAGTATGAATAGGTATTGATAATTTTCGTTTGCATTCGAACTCGAATTAGGCAAGTACTCACAGAAACGGAATTCGACTACAAAATAACAACAAGAAAAAAGAATTTCTTCACAACTTCGTTTTCTTTGAGGAAACTAATAAAAATATATAAATGAGTGAAACATATTAAGATAAATCAAATAATATAATTTTTTATTGTTATGATGCCCAATCGATTACATAAGCAAAAATCCTCATTTTTGATATAAATAACAAAATCAAGTAAGCACATGTATAAAAAGTTAGAATTATAAACATATGAAAATGTGGTCAGATTACATTTTTTCTCTTATTTCATTGATTAATTCATTAGTTTCTCGTTCATTTTATATCAATTCATAAACAAACGTTTTTTATATCGTAGCAAAGTTTGTGATGATTTCTAATAGAGGAAGTATTTGTGCTGATAATATTGCACTTTATTATGTTTCTTCTTATCGAGAATTGCATCAACTTCATACAAAGTATATACTTATTTACTCACTCATTAGAGAGAGTAAAAAAATAATAAGAACGAAATAAGACGGGAGCAAAAGAGTATGAAAGGAAAGTACAGTAAGAACAAAATAAGACGGAGCAAAGTATCACATGATGTATAAAATATGGACAAAATGACAAGGACAATAGGAACGAAAATAAGAAGAGAGCAAAGTATCACATGATGTATAAAATATGGACAAAATGACAAGGACAATAGGAACGAAAATAAGAAGAGAGCAAAGTATCAAATGATGTATAAAATATGGACAAAATGACACGGACAATAGGAACGAAAATACGACGAGTGCAAAGTATTACATAATGTATAAAATAAGAACAGTACTTCAAATGAGATGTATCATAAAAAAAGGACAAGCATCGTCACAAAGTGAAACTAGAAAAACAATACGAAAAATACCATTTTTACTCGTAAAATTCGAATATATAATACAATATGAATATTGTTTTAGACATATGATGATCATATAATAATAGGATGAAGTATATACAAAATATAATGTTATTTGTATATTTTTATCATTCTATAGAACTAAAGAAAATTCAACTAAATAATTCATTGTATAACTGAAAACTTTTGAGATTATTAAGTATATTCTTTATTGATGTATTACTTTATCTATATTTGTATATAACTAATAAAGTATATGCGTCTTTTTTTTTGTACATCAACAAATATCATGAATAAATAAATGATTCATCAAGTAATAATCTTAGCATGACGTCAATATCTAACCACGTATTTTATTTTTTCTATAAATAATATTCGGATTAGTGAGTATAAAATGGATATTCTCTAATAGCTGTATAAATACGTAAGCAAGTATTCATATTATTATATTGTTGAGTATTTATATTTCGACAAAAACTTTTGCACAAATTTTAGTAAGTATTATCGTTTGCTTCTATAGATTTGAGAATAGATACAGAAATTTTGTTTTATTTTATATTGTTTCATAGAAAAATTTCAATAAAATTTATATGAGTATTTATTTATGACAAAAGTTAAATGTTAATTTTGATAAATTATAAGTATATTACTCTGTTGTTTTAGATATTCTTATTTTTTCGTTTCGTCTTCTTATCTTATTCAATATGAGATTAACTGCTGATCTCTGTCAGTCTGAACTGTTCAATATACAAACCAATGATTCAGACAATTTACAGCAGGCTGAAAAGTCTTACTTAAGAGCTGAAGCTATTTCCAAAGCTTATGGTAAGATTCAAGTGCTTTAAAATACAGTTTAATAAGTTTATACATTCTTGTAGGATTAACTTTAGAAGATATTCTTAATGTATCTCCTAAGTTTTGGCAAATGCATACTGATCCCATCGTACAGATGGATGGAGGCGCCACAACTTTGCTGACTATTCAGTATAACCTCGTTGTTGGAACAATTGGTATGTTTGTAGGAGAGAGAAAGGATCTTGAACCTCTTCTTCAAGATTTAGTAGAATATAAAACAATGTAAGTTTTCATAGTATAACACACTTGTTTAAAAAATGAATTTATTTTTTTTTAGTGGACAAATTTGTTTAACTGAATTAGGACATGGCCTCAATGCACTCTATCTACAAACAACTGCAACTTTACAAAGTGATGGAACTTTCGACCTTCATACTCCAAATGATCAAGCTGCAAAGTCTGTCATATATTTAATTAACTATTGTTACCATTAATGATATTCATTTTCAGATATATGCCACCAACAATTCCTGTTCTTGGACGTACTTGTATTGCTGTAGTATTTGCTCAATTGATTGTTGAAGGTGAACATAGAGGTCTTCGACCTTTTATTGTTACTCTTAATGACGGACATTGTATGAGTCCAGGTATCAAAGCAAAGTAAACTCAACTCATATAAGATAGCACTATTTTCTAACACATTTCTTCTAGACTTTTACCAAGACGTTCTGGAGCACATCCTGTCAATCATGCCATTACTTCTTTCAATCATGTTCGTCTTCCATCAACTGCCCTTCTAGGCAATCTTAAGAAGCCATCCTCATTACGTATACATTTTCTTCTTTCTATCATTCGTGTTAGTGTTGGCACTCTTGCTCTAAGTTCCAGTGCTTTACCCGGTTTGCAGATTGCATCTCATATTGCTTATCATTACAGTATTCGACGGACAATATATAATCATGATGGCAGTCAAATTAATATTCTCTCTTTTCGAACACAACAAATTCCTGTTTTCACAGCAGTTGCACAATGCTACGTTCTTCAAGCATTTACAAAACATTCCATAAATTATTTTATTGATCAATCACTTGATCCTCGTTCAAGACATGGTGTTGCTACAATATATAAAGCTGTCTGCTTGCAACATTCTCAATCATCGCAACTAGAACTTTCTGAACGTTGTGGAGCTCAGGGCCTTTTCGGTTACAATCAAATCATCACTCAATATGTATATTTGTATATTTAATTCTAAACTTTTTCTTGATGCATTTTTTTTAGTGCAATACACAAGGAATTGCGATCGCCGAGGGAGATATCCTTGTCCTTACAATTCGTATGTTGTTTTATATCATTTATGCTATTTTTTATTTCTTATTTTTTCTCTATACAAAGGTCTTGTTAGCGAACTTTGCATTGGAAGATATTCCCTTCCTCAAACATCCAATCCAGAAAGCCTTCTGGCTAAACATGAAGCTAGTGTATTTGAAGAGTGTCACGCTATTGCTAAACAGTATGGACATCGTAGTAAAGAGTTCTCATCCTATGTTTTGCCTAAATGTCGATCCGTTATTGAGGCTATGGGACATCGTGCGGCGTATGATGCTGCAGTAGCTGATGAAGTACCTCAAACATTGATCGACATCTATATCTGCCATGTTATCAAGCTTGATCTTGCATGGTACATCGAAAAAGGACTCCTTACACGCGCACAATTCACTCATATGGAAGCAGAAGCATTCGAAAAAGCCGTTCCATTGATGCATGATTGGGTAGAACAAATGGATGTTGGATCGTATATCAAGGCACCCATTGTCAGTGATGACAGATGGGCAAAATTCGGTAAAAGTTTATATTGCTACGATGATGTCAAAAATGCTTCACATGTCGTTGATACTAATATCGAAAGCACAAGCAATGTGTCAGTTGAGAATATGACTATTCCAACATCAAGCAATTCTACTGAAGCCTCAGTCAATAACAAAATTTGAAGTTTTCAAGGGCAAAATTATAAATAAAACTTGATAAGCGACAGCGATTTTTATTAGCATTTTATAAACAAAAACTAAACTTTTATCTACTAATATATTTATTTCATTTACTTAATAAATTCTATATTTCAGTAAATTTATGTTACCATCATCAATAAAGATATAAAATTACCTATTAACATCATATAACATATACATAAGAGATAAAAAAAATTAGAATGAAAATTACTAGATGTGGGTGGGTAGGAATGTACTTGCGGGTATTGTTTTTATGATATTCACATTCATGACCAGCAGTTCCAAAATTCTTATTCGGCAGAATTTTGTAATTTATACAAAATTCTGCTTTAGAAATAGGACTCTTAGCGGAATTTTATTTTCTCGTAATTGATAGATTGGTTGATAGAGCATAAGTATATAAAATTCTGGATTCTGCTGGCTCAGAATTTTGCAGGCCGTTTAACAAGGACGTTTGCTTGTTATATGAAAAAGTTGTCCAGTCAAATTGCTTTGAAATCTGTGTCATGTTTGTATATTTTGTAAGGAGAGAAATGATTCATTTTTTTCTAATTTTACTTGTATTAAGAGAAAAAAAAGGTGGGTGTGGGAATTCAGTTTATCTTGTATCCACACACATATACCCACAACCACACTCTCCAGATGGTATTTGAAGTGTTAATGAATACCAAAAGTTTCATTCGAATTTTGACGAATGTATGCGATCATTTCTTCCTAATTATACGAAACAGAAGTGTTAATACTATCTGTGATCGTTTGACCATTAGTTTTTGACATAGCCACGATCGACGATTTGTTCAGCTTCTATTTCTATGATGGATTTTTATAATTTATACGATAATTATTAAAGATTTTCATTCTCATTAATTAACAAGAAGAGAAGAAAGGATAGGTAAAGATAGAAATGTAACCAAGCGCTCCTATGTCTATTCTCAAAAGGGGAAAGACTGAAAAGAAGACAATAATTTATTTGAATATTTATAAATAAATTAAAATATAGAATTGATAGTGTTGATTTTATTTCATTTCTTTTTTATTTGATTATAATAGAAATAATAGCAGGTACATTATTGCTTCTTATAAACATGTATAATATTCAAAAATGACGTATGAAGAGAAAAGCAATCGACCGAGTCAACAAAAAGGAAAGAACAGAAACGAAATAAAATGATATATCTATCGTCTAAATGACTCATAAATATGGAAATTACCAAGTCGGTAACCAATATAAATCAACTGTCATCACTTCCCTTTCGTTTTACTTTATATTTAATCGTGGTCTTCGAAAATATTATAACGAATTTCACAAGGTCAGTATTTTATTTTCAACTTTGGAAATTTCCTACGAATAAATAAAAACATGAATTCATCTCAAAACAAAACCAAATCTTATGGTAAATATATATTTGAAAGAAATAATTTCGATTCTATAATTTTAATAATAATCAATATTTATCATATTGAATTAGTAGATTTTTACTCTTTATATATATTTTTTATTTAAATTAAGGTAATGATGATCTTGATGATTTACTTGGTGAATTTAATATACGAAAAAGTTTAGGTGAACGTCTCTGTTTATTAGAAGATTATAAAATAATAATTGTTTGTGATGATTCTGGATCAATGAATACAACTATTGATGGTAGTCAAGATACTCGATGGGATGAACTTTGTTCGATTGTTAAATTATTAATAGAAATTTGTATGTTATTTGATTCTAATGGTATTGATATTTATTTTCTTAATCGAGGACGTTTTCTTAATGTAAAAACTTCTGAATTTGTTGATAAAATATTTTCGAATCGTCCACGTGGTTATACACCATTAGTACCTATATTAAAGAAGATATTTAAATCATCATCAACTCGTATAAATGCAGATCATAGAAAAACTCTTGTATTTATTGCGACAGATGGTGCACCAACGGATGAAAAAGGACATGTTAATTTGGAAGAACTTGAATGTTTAATGAATATAGAACGTGAAATAGAAACAACTCATGTCATGTTTTTATTATGCACTGATGATCCAATTTATAATGATTGTTTAACTGATTGGGATAATAAAATGATCAATATGGATGTTACAGCCGATTACATAACAGAAAAAGAAAAAATTCATACATATCGTGGTAAAAATTTTCCATTTTCAAAAGGCGATTATGTTGTTAAAGCATTACTTGGTGCTATTGATCCGGATATTAATAATCTTAATCAACCTGATGAAGATATTTTTCTTCATCAATAATATTAGAACTCATTTATAAGTGATGAATAAAATAGTTAATTTATCAGTAAAATATCACTTGTTGTTATACACGTATATTTTATTATAGAGAATTATTTATTAAAACATAAACTAAAAACCGATATTTTAATTCGAATTTAACAGTTAACTCTAAAATAAAAATCTAATTGAGAATGTATCTTCTATATGTATCAACTACTTAATCGAAAGAAATCGTAACTTAATTGTTAACTATCAGAAAACTTCAAAGTCTTTTTAATGAAAAAGATCAATATGAAATAGTATAGGTAGTTCGATACAAATTCATTATTCTATAAACACAAGCTTTTCGCAATTATCAAATATTAAAATAGTCGATACTGCATTATCAAGATGGTTCATATCAAAGAACTCAATGAGCGTGAGTAATGATGATTTAATGTATAGTAATATTCATTTCAAAGAGTCTGATTTTAATATAATCTTAAAGATGTGGATTTAAATCGGGGTGTCTCTCATTTATCTTGAGGGTGGGTGTGGGTGTCTATTGTTTCTACTCACTCCCACGTTTACATCCATACACATACTCTACAAAATAACAACTAACACTCTTTTTTGTGCTTGAAATATCTCATACTTATAACAAGTCGCTTAGCTAAAATAATTTCTTTCACGTATTAACGGATCTGGATAAAGTTTTCTCATCAGTTTAGATGTTGAAACTAGTGGAAGACCAAACGCTTATTTGTCTTATCTCATAAATAAGTTATTTCAAGTTAAGATTAAGTAGAAATGATGCTTTGCGTTTTATATAAATCATATACAAAACAGTCGATTACTTTTTTCTCTGCTTTGTAGAACTGTATGTAAAAAAAAGACGTTAGTTACTCTCAAAACTTATTATAAAAGTCTATTTTTCGTTTCTATCGTTCTTTCTCTCTCCTGTTATATTATTCAACTGAATGTGTGAGTTTATTTTACTTTCATTTACTTTCCTTTGCGAAAGTAAAAAAGAAAATGTAAGTGCCACCCCTACTGTGCACGTATTTAAATCATATATAACGTGAAAAAGAAAATGACCTTCGTTCGTTCGTTCTTATACTCATGTGAATACTTTCAAATATATGCATATATTTACTGTATTGCTTTACGTTAATGATTATATCAATATTGACAAACAATAATCATCATCTCAAAATCTTACAGTAGAGAAATATTGTATAAAACTCCATTGTTATTAGCTATAGTTTGGTAATAGAAGATTTAAAATTACACGTATAATGCAACAACAACCGGTAATAAATGGAAATCCAACTCGAATTACTGGTACCGTTCCTGTGCGATGTATATGTTACAGTTGTCAAAAAGATATTGTAACACGTACAGAAAAGAAAAATGGTCTTGTTACGTGGCTTAGTTGTGGAGGTATATGTGTTCTTGGTGCTCCGTTTGGCTGTTTTCTTGGTTGTTGTTTAATTCCATTCTGTGTCGATGCAACCAAGGTCAGGAAAATTCATTTGAAATATATAATAAACTAATTCGATTTAATTTTTTTGTTCATATATAAATAGGATACTGTACATTATTGTCCAAATTGTTCTATTGTACTTGGTGAAGACAGATTACTGTCATAGAAAAACTCTCAATGTTATTGAATCAAAGTTTTCGTTTCACTACGTTATTTATTATAACTGAACAATAAAGAAACATATTATCGTAAGAGTAAGCATTGACATTGAAGATTTTTGCGTTCATTCCTGATAATGATCTAATGATGACTATTGAAAAAATAATAAAAGCATAATAACTGATAAATATCATCCGTAATGAAAATTCTGCTCCGATGTAACACGAAATTTGACAGAGTTGAAGACGCAGTATTAGTGTAGAAAGAAAAATTGAAGTATATAAATTTACTAATCAAAAAGAAAACGATATAAACTAATAAATAAAGATTCAATAATTCATAAAATAATTAAATCGAATAGAATTATTATATATCAACATCGCAAATACTGCGAGATCATCGTTCGAGATGTAGCTGACATCATTAAACGAAAATAAAATTGTTATATTAAATTCAGACACAATAAAGAGATTATGAAAAAGATATGCAATAGTTTTTTTAATAATTTTCAGTTTTCTTTATGAGTGATATAAATCCTATTTCTCAATTGATGTCGTTCAGTGGCCAAAACTTATACATTTAAGTCATAGAACTATCTTGTGGGTGTGGGTGGGTATGGGTGCTGGTATCACCTTTGTATTGGCACCCACACCAACACTCACCAACATCCACACCCACAAAGAAGAATCAAAAGAAACTAAAGAATACTTTATTCAAGACAAGAACGAATGTGAATATAAGGTTGTAGATGATGTTGATAAAAGAAAATGATAACAGCTTTGACATTTGAAATATGAATCGAAACTATATTTTTTTTGCAAGAGCGCATATACGCGATATTTTACAAAGTCTAATTACATAAAAATAAAAAAGTAAAAAGAAATCAGAAATAATCAATGTTTATAAAATTGTTTTTTTTGTCGTCATCATTTGCATTATTATTTATTATCACTTTGAATTGCTTGATTGGAATTAGAAGACATTGCTTCTTCATAGGCCTGTTTAAATCCTTCTCGACTTCTTTCAATCATATCTTCATTTGCAGTTAATGATATACGAAAATATCCTGGTATTGCTAATACTGCACCAGGTAAACATAAAACATTATATTTTGATAATAAACGACAAAATGCTTGATCATCTTCTAAAGGTGATTTAATAAGTATATAAAATGTACCTTCTGGTTTTACTGGTATTTCATATCCAATTGATGATAATATATCTAATACTGAATTTAATTTCTTTTCTAAATTTTCTATATCAATACTAATTGCTAATTTTTCAATATCTTGTACCAAATATTGTGTAACACAATCAGGTACTTGAAATCCATTTACAATAAGTGTTTGAGGTAAATATTTTTGAAATAATAAACGATAATTTAAAGGTACTTTTTCTGATAATGCAATATATCCTAATCGAATACCTGGATTTAATAATGTTTTAGCATAAGTATAACATAAAAATGTATATGGATAAAATTCAGCTGGAGAATAAAATTTATTATTATTAAATAGAATATTATTATATGCTTCATCGGATACTAACCAAATCGGTTGAGCTTGATGACCATATTTTTGTTGACGTCTTTCATATTCTTCTAATAAAATATTTGATAATAATTCTAATGTTGTTGATGAATAAATTTTTCCTGTTGGATTATGTGGAGTATTGATAATTAATATTTTTGTTCGATCAGTAATTTTATTTTTAATTTCATCAAGATTTAACTCAAATGTATTTAGATTAATATTAACTTCAATGGATATACCTTGACATGAAATAATCATTGCTTCATAACAAAACCATGCTGGAATAGGAAAAATGACTTCATCATTTGGATTTAATAACATAGATATACATGTATAAAGTCCACCGAAATTTCCTTTAACTAAATAAATATCTTCGGATTGAAATGATAATGGTGAAAATCTTTTTGATAGATTTAATGCAACGATTTGACGAGATGGTTCCGTATTAGGATTTGTTGCCATACAATAACCATACCACCCAACATTTAATGGTTCAATATATTTATGAAATGAAGATAAAAATGTAGGTAATGCCATATTATGTGGATTACCAAATGTAAAATCACATAAAGTAGATAATGATGATGATTCTTTATGTGCAGAAAGAATTTTTCCATATTCATTTTGAACGAATGCTCCAATTCGTTGATAATGTGAAGAATTTATTCCTGATAAGATTCGTTGTGATAATATTAATTCATCATTTTGAATGTTAGTAGTGTCCATTGTTTATTCAGTACTTTGAAATGGTAAGTTAATCGTGTTTTTTTCTATCTTATATAGAAGAAAGAAAATAATAAGGTGAAAACAAGAACAACAGAACGATAAAAGCGCATTGGGGTTATGTAACCCTATCTTTTTCGTTTCTTTCCAATTTTTATCATCTATTTTCTCTTTATAAACGAGTTTAATGAGAAAGAGATAACCATACATACGGGTATTTTATGATACAATATTTGTTTATTTTCTATACGCTTATATCTATACAGAAAGCAAATATACGACCAATCAACAAAAAGAAAGTGAGTCAGGTATATGCGACAATCCTTTCCTTTTAACAAAACAGAACGCATGTGACATCTAGAAAGAAAAGAAGAGAATTAAGTGTTATTACAACATGCTTGTAGTACAGAGAATATAAAATGAATAATACGCATTGATCGATAAATGGATATTTTATTAATGAATTCACATATGTTAATGTTGTTTTTGTTTAATGATAAATGTTTGATTAAAATGCAATACATTCTAAGATATCGTATATATATAAGTTCAATAGTTCTTTTGAGAATTCATAATGTATGAAACTCAGATAATTATCACGTTTATGTAGAGTAATGTCTGATGAGTTATCGATTAGATAAAATTCTTCACTTTTTAATCATACATTTGTTCATTTATGCATACGCTATTGGTTTTTCTAATGAGTTTTTACGTTGCAGTAAACGTTTATCCTAATGCTTTTCTTTTTTTCCTCTAATTATTGAAAACGAAACCATACAAGTTCGTTATAGATAATTAATCGGTAAATGAAAGACATGCAAATGCAAAAATAATTCAAAATGTTTAAGGATGATGAAATGGTTAAATCTCATCCATACTAGGGAGAATTTCTATATTATTATCGTGAAGGATGTGGTGTTGATAACATTAGTAAGTTTTAACTGAAAATTCTCTTCATAACTTTAGCTATATACACGTACTCATACATCTTCAAGATTTTGAATTGAAAGTACGTCTTCTTTCACTTGTTTATTAACTACAAACAAAAGTTAGTACATAATTAAGACTCATTTTTTCAATTATTGGTTTGTAATAATGATAATTCTTCCTGTTCTTTATTCCATTGAGCAATACTAGCATGAAGAGCATCCCAATCGATTGTTGTTGGAAAGACGATTGGTTGTACCTGACATGGTGGAAATACACATATAAATGACATTCCACCGGGGCCAGTCAAACCACTCAGATCAATTGGACCACGACGCATACGATCATGATGAGGAAATGCTGTTGATAACCCGACAACAGCTACTATAACGCAAATAATTGCAAAGATGAAACGCATATTGGAAGGTGAAGAGAAATAGAAAAAATGTATTAATGAATATGATTGAAGCGAGAGAACTGAAATCGAAAGATAATATAGATATACACGAATACGTGTGTGACTTCAACCAGATGTCAGAAAGAAAACAATACAAGTTATAAACCTTATTAAAAACGTGATTTAAAATATATATTTTCTGTTTCAATGTGTTTGATTTCTGATTATCAACAACAAAATATTGTTTATCATTTGATAAAAATTAAATCTGATTTTTTTCTCATAAAAGAAACATTTTAATATTCGTACTGAAGGTATACATGTAGCAATGAATGACGCAGGACGTGGGTGTACGATGACTAAATTCAGAAGAAAATCATTCGTATTATCTTCATCTACGTCAGATTATTACTGCTATGACTATATTTGATTCTTTTATTTATAGATGTTTTAACTAAATCTGTAAATTCAAATGGAACAATCATAATGCATTGATAATTAATCAAAAGTGTGATTGAAAAAAAGATTCAGACAAGTATAATTATTCATGAAACAGATTTTAACACTGGATCTGTGCAATCTATTCGTCGCGACAAACGATGTTGACATTTTTCTAACAAAAATGGCAAAACATAATAAAGTATCTATTCATTATGAAATGGAATACTGATAATTTCTTTCCATTTATTTAATGTGAATAATCTTTGACGTCAATTGGCTAGACAGATTTCTGATATTAGAACTATGAAAAGAAGAAAAGCTTTGTTTATTTTCAGGGCATTATAATACTAACGTCTACAACTATAGGTATACATATATTTTTTGCAAGAAAATATTTGAATTATTCTATTTTCATTTCTAATTTAATGATCAAAAAGAATCTGTTTTGATTCTAGTGACGAAAATGCATCAAGATTATTGTTAAGCTGAGGACCAGAATAATGTAATTGTAGAAAATGTCCTCCTGAATAGAATTTCAATTTATATATTTCAAAGATTTTTTTGCATGATTAATTCGCGCATATCCAGATTTATACAATAGATTCTATTAAAAATCTGAGATAGATATATGTATGTAAATATGAAGTACTTTTTTTATGAGACCTATAGTCAACACCTATCATTTGCTAAGAGCAGTGTTCATTATAATCAAAATAATTTCCATTCTCTCTGGTTATCGGATTATTCTTGTCAACTTTTTCTTTGATGAAATCCTTAGAATAAATATGATAGCGTACTTTTGTTTTCTATACAAAAGAAAAACTGTCAAAACTGAATCAGTCAAGTAAAACATATTACATTTTGTTCTGCAAAGATCGATTACCATGTCTGCAATCTATAATTACATCTTATCATTAGCAAATGCTAATGTTAATCTCTACAAAATTGGTGGACCAATTTTAATTAGTGTAGGTACTGTAAGTTGTATAATTAACCTGACAGTTTTTAGTAAAAAAACGTTACGTAAAAATCCATGTTCAATCTACTTAATAGCATGTAATGTTACTAATTTTGTATTAATCTATACATCAATATTAATCGCGACATTGGGAACTGGTTATAGTATCGATCCTAGTGCACACAATTGGATCGTATGTCGTTTGCGTTACTATATAACGTTAGTGTGCGATGTATTAAATCCATCGTATTTAATACTTGCTGCTTTTGATCGAATATTAGTTACTTCACGAAATGCTTTAACAAGACAACACAGTACATCTCGTCTTGCATATATATGCATCTGTATTACAACATTATTTTGGTTGATATTTCATAGTCATGCATTAATTTTCACGACTATCATAGAAACTGCACCGGGTGTTGCTATTTGTTATTTTCAACCAGGGCTCTATTTATCATTGATTAGCTATTATTCACTTATCATCAAAGCACTTCTTATTCCTATATTAATGGTAATTTTAGGTTTGTGGACTGTGAAAAATGTACGAAGTATGAATCATGTTACTGCTGTTGTTAATGCATCGACAAGTGTTGGAGTAACAATTCCTGGCGGTGTACGTACCGCTCATTCAAAAGATCGACAATTGATTAAGATTCTGCTTGTTGATACTTCAATTTATATTTTTTTCAATACAATGATATCAATTATTCTTATATATCAACAAATTATGCAAAATCAATCTCAGAGCTATGTTCAGCTTTATATACAAGGTTTTCTTACGAGTGTGAGCGTCTTTAGTGCTTTCATTCCATTTTGTATTGATTGTTATACTAATTTATGGGTATCAAAAACATTTCGACAAGAAGTGAAAAATACTCTCACGTGCAAATAACTGTACTATTTGCATGAACATGATTAATATCGATCCTTTCAATTGTTATATCTATACTTTAATGTTGTATCGAGAATTTATGAGAATCTTAGTACTCAACTAAACTACACCCTCTTCTATATTAATACTTTCTATTTGATATTTCATTTATTTATCGAATGAACAGTATTTAATCCGTAATTATTTTTATTTACCATATAAATATTTTAAACTTGTTTATTCTGAAAAAAAAACTTTATTGCACTACAAATTGCACATCATGATTTACGTAAAATTTATGCGGAATATGAACGAGACTATCATAGTGAATGCCTCAGGTATTAGACTTACATTCTCACTCTCAACATTTACCGATAATATAAGATGAATTATACAATGGAATTCTTTGAATATGTTACAGAAAGAATCATTTATTATCATTTCGATTGAATTGTAATATTCAGAATTCTTTCATAGTGTTATTAAGTCATTAGAGTCCTGCAGGGGTGCACTCTTTTTTGTACCCGAAGCCGAACCGGCAATCTTTTTTACGCCCGGGCCCGACCCGATCCGGCTAGTAATGCACCCGGATCCAAACCGGTCTACTCAGTTATTTTTCAAAATATGATCAAATTTCTAAACTTTTATTAAATTCAATAAATATAATACGTTTAGTTTCGTTCATAAGTAACAGAGAAAAATATATATTACGTAAAATTACGTAAAAAAACAAATGAATCAGGAGTTAGCTGAAGATGTGGATCTTGCTCTTATGTCACATCCACGCACACATACAAGTCCACACCTACACCCACCCACACCCACATCCACACCCTCTCATCGTTATGAAGAACAAAGCATGATGCGAATTTTAGCAATTTAAGATATTTTTATTAAAACAGAATATTTTGTAAAGTGGATCTAAAAGAGAATAAACGCACTAAACTAATCGATATTGGTTAACTAAAAATATGAGTTTATTGAGATTGAGATCTTTCAGTTCATTCTGTCTTTTTGACAGAAACTGGTGGCTTTTGCTTTCGAGATTTGGCAGTCATTTTTCGTATAATTAATACGGCCCAATAAAGATTAAGTAATCTTGTAAGAAAAATTAAAATAATTTGTATTATGATCAACACTATACTAGTTGTATCATCGTAGTTCGCAGCCATTTGAATAAATTGAGGCACTGCTCTAAAGATATACGCACATATGATTGTTCCATAGACGAGACGACTTAAAATAAATGTAATTGCAAATAACGAAGCAAACAAATCATGTATACTATGTCGATGATGATAGATTACTTTTAGATTAAGTGGAATAGTTGAAACTTCTTCAGCAAGCATCAGAAAATGACTTGTATGACCAACACGTGTGTATACACCTATTAATCATATATGAATTTATTTATCATTAGTAATAATAATAAAAATTTTATTTTATTTTACTAACCTGAGACTCCAATTATGAGAACGACAATATGATGAAATATTGCTGCTTGACTTCTAACCGATTTGAAACAGAGCATAATGAGTAGATCACATATGAAATAACCTGCTGAATAACATATACTGTACGCCATATTTTCATAATGTGTACCTTTATCACCTCCACCTAATATACGATTTACTTGTGTAAAATTAATTGATGAACGTAAATAGAATATAGATACGGCAAGAACAGATACACAAGCATGAATTGTCGACAAAATATAACTTTTAATCAATGGTGTTATTGATGATGGAAGAAGATAGAAAATCAGAGAGTGACCAATAATAGAGATAAAAATTAACGATGATATTGGAAAGTCTAATGAAGGATTTGATCCAAGATCTATATATATATATACATAGTCATATCAAATATGTTTAAATAGAAAAAATAATAAAAAAGCTAATTGCATAATCTCTATGAAATTTAAGTTAAAGAAATTAGGAAGTAAATTTTCATTTTGACAAACTTTAATACTTACATTCAATATGATCATCTTTCTCAGTCAGCATCGTTATAAATTACCAAAAATGCGTGTGAATTTTGTTTTACTGTAAAACTACAGGCACGTGTTACCTACTACTCGACGAAATGGCAATGACGAGTAAAATAAACAGAGAAACAGAACCAAGCAACATGTTCTGTGTTGCATGAAATGCACGGCGAAGGCAATTTCATTGGTTATTACTTATAAGTAATTGTATTGTGATTCATTCAGATGGCGTATATGTGAATATATCAGGACTAGAATACAGATCCGTAAACCTTCTTTCAAATTGACAATTAATTGTGCATAAGATAACAATAAACTGTTTGCTTTTAAACAAATAAATTTACGTTGATTACTTGTTTGTTCCACATACATTCTCATTAGTAAAATCGTTAAAAATCAATGAAGTTTATTATACTTAAATTTCTTTTTATTTATGTTCGTAAGTGAGAAGCCAGTATCTTGATGGTGGGTGTGAGTGTATGATGTTAATGGATGCAGATATGGATGTCGGTGAATAATGCACCGATTACCCAAACCCGCACCCACACCCACCCTAGCCTTTAATAGCACTTCGAGAATGTATGAAAAAAATGAGTTCGTTTATTTTAAATATAGTAATAACTAAAATGACGACTTTCATGTCAAAACCGTTACTAAACAGGCAAAAATAAATTTTTATCTCAATTAGAAATTGTAATTGATATGGCAACCCTCGTAAAAAATAGCCAAGAATTTTATTTTGTTGGTTTGTAATGAAATATTAAAGATCAGAAAGAAAAATTGTGTTCTACTCTTTCGTATTACAGTCGAGAATAAAATAAGATCATCTGTACTTGGATATCCATAGAACAAGTAACGCTCGTCCGATAACTCTACTGGAAAAAACAACTAAAAACCGTGAAAAATCGGTCTTCGATGTTTCTTTGACCCTGCGAACAGACAAGCAAACAATTTATTTCTGCTGGACTCTTCTCTACGAAAAAGAGAATAACATATATTCATTTTCCTCTTTAGAAGTGATGAACGCTTTTTTTTAATTGTCTTTTTTATACTGTGTTTGGCGGATGAATGAAAGTTGACTACTGAAAGAACGAGCAAGAAGAAAAACAACTCAACATATAGATGAGATTTATTGAATAAGTAAAAAAATTATAATGAAATAAATATAAGTTAAGATAAAACTTATTAATAGTCTTTTACAAAAATTCATTCTTTTAGTTTCTGGAGATTATTCTCTTTGTGTGTGTATTATATCAGTATGAATAACATTCTATTCCACGAGAAATACTCTTTTTGTATTCATTAAGTATGACTAATTAAAATAAATTTAAAAGTATTAATACCTTTTATATTTAATCTTATTGTAATAAATTCATATCTCTCTGATTATTATCGTTATCTATACGTTTCTTTTCTTTTTTTTCTTGTGCTCATCTTTCATAATACTTAATTTTCCTGTTTCCGTCTATTAACACGTGGGCGGATGGGTGTTGGTAAATAACACACTGCTTAGCCACATTCACACCCACGTATATACACGACACACGCGAAAAGATTAGAATTTTTTGTTTTATTAAAATGTTGATTGTTGCCTTTAGTATGTAAATATCATGTATGAGTAATATTATGTTTTAAGGATTTCTGCTATATGAAGATGAATAATAAACTCATCTTTAAAGGTGAAATTAAACGTGAATGTAAGGAAAGAACAGAAAAGTACGAGTTCGAGCAACTCAAGCCGTCATTAAAGGATGAAAAAGGTTAAAGTGCGAGACAGAAGTACGAAGAGTGCGACAAAATTTTGATATTTAACGCCATGTTAGTTTCCTTCATAAGCGAAAGTATATATTGGAGTAGAAAGATTTCAGTATCGAATAGACATACGTGGTTGCATTTAGTGTATAAAAAAATATTTATCGACGACAATTTTACTTTCTTATATCTCAATACAAGTGGCTTATTCTAATATTATTCATGCATCTTTAATCATCATCAATATTCATAGGTAATAGTTAATACGATTTATTTTTATTATTAAATAGATAATTAATTATGAATAGAATTTTTGTATGGTAGAATATATCTTCAATTATTTTAATTGGAAAGAAAAAAAAATGTATGAATTAATATTAACATGTATACAAAATTTTAATGAAGAAAGTAAGATGATAATTATGAGATATTTAATATTATTCATTGAGTCATCGTGAAGAAAATAGAAAGGCTTATGTTGTCATCAACACAGATGAATCATATGATTATTGCTTGTGAAAAAAAAAAGAAATAAGATATAAGAACTTTTGACGGATATTTATTTAAATCTAGGTAACTATACATAATTATTATGTATTTTGATCAATTTTTGATTACAATCGTGTATATTCTACCTGAATAGATTAATCTGAATAAGTTTTACATATTTTTATTTTATTTAAGATTAACATAAAGTTTTCTATTATTTACCTGTCTTTCCACTTACAAATTTTTTCATTAAAGTGAAGATGAACCTGACTACGAATGATGAAGCATTCTTTGGCTATCGAACTGTACAACATAAGATATTTGGAATCCAAAAGACCGTGTGCTTTGATAGCAAGATGAAAATCATTAAGAGCATATGGAATGAAAATTTTGATATGAATCAAAATAAAGTATTAATGACTTCGAATTCGAAGATCAACCTCGCTCGCACAAAGCAAGAGAATGTTTCTACTATTGTTATGTCACATAAACATATCTTTGTCAAATTGATTACGGATTACATTAAAAAAACCGCTGCGATTTGTATGACTTATCCGATTGTGTTCACAAAATACCAAGATGGATTTTTAATTTATGAACACATATCATGGAATGTGTTGAATCAATTCAAAGCTATCGTTGGATATATTGATTATTTGAAAGTATTGATTTCAACGTATGTAATCGATAAAAATGTATTCAAGCAAAATCTTCAAATTTTCGATATGTTAGAACAAAGCCAAATTATCGTCGAGAAAGATAAAGAATGTGTTACAAAGTTGAAAATGTATTTTTTACTTTTACGAGCATTCGATGGACAAACAAATGTTTTCAATGATATTGTTAATCTCTTACCGAAATTTCAAAAGATAGGTATCAATACTTTATGGCTTAGTCCACCTCAATCACAAACAGCAGCAGCTCCTCCTATGTTTGCTTTAAATGATCATGGATATTGGCCAAGTGATCATGGAAAAATTGATCCTATTTTAGGTGGAGAAATTGCATTTGAACACTTAATTAAAGAAGCACATAGATATGGGATTGAAATTGCTATTGATGCCGTTCTTAATCATTTCGGTTATGCTGATGAAGTGATTTTAAATGGTGAAAAAATTTTAACTTCAAATCCGAATTATTTTGTAATTATTCCTGATATTCAGTCAACATATAATCGTCATAA
This sequence comes from Adineta steineri, assembly GCA_905250115.1. Lineage (NCBI taxonomy): Eukaryota > Metazoa > Rotifera > Eurotatoria > Adinetida > Adinetidae > Adineta > Adineta steineri. Next base: position 62,286 of record CAJNOI010000109.1, read on the forward strand.
CGAATTAAACTGGAAAATTGAAGAAAGTTTAGATGTAGAAAATATTCTACAATATCGTGAAGAATTATCTCATTATCCATTATTCGATTTACCAACACTTCGTAAAGATAATTCTCACATTCGAACTTATTTATTGAATACTTATAAGAAATTTATTGATATGAAAATTACAACGTTTAGAATTGATGCTGCAAAACATATGCCTGCTGAATTTCTCATCGATTTTTCCAATCAATTAAATAATTATTCATTGATGCAATGGAATCGTCCAATTAAATTTATTTGGGAAGTTTATATATGTAATTCTCATGCTCTTTCAAAATTCATACAAGGAACTCTTGAAAGTCTTAAAGATTCATCCAATACATTTTTCTATGATTTTCCTATGCGTCAGGAATTCAAACGAATTCAAGATCCGAATTATCGATTTGAATGGCTTGTTAGTTTTGTTCAATTTCGTGAACAAACTCAACAATATCTCAATCATCTAATTCCTTTAGTTGAAGATCATGATGATGGTTTGCCAATCAATAATCCTTCGATTGCTCGAATGATATATGTATTGACCGAATTCTATAGTCGAAACTCAACATCTATCTATCATGGTTCTGAACAGACAGGAATTCGGACAGTTAATCGACCACGAATCAATACTATTAATGAATTTGGTGATATCGCAATTTTAGTTGATCGACTTGGACATCGATTATTGTCTTATCGAACTTGTCAAGAAACACAAACACTATTTCATGTGATTGAACAAGATTTTCTTGTCAGTGAAAAACAGTTAAAAAATAAGCGATCCATATTTTTGGCTATGAATAAAAGCTCAGTTTCACGAACAATGGAACTTTCTTTGCAAGATTTATATGGTGAAAATCAAATAACAATGGAAAATATTCTGAAAACTAATGATTTACAAGCTGAACTTATTTTTTCTTCCAAAATACTTCGGCTGACAGTTTCACCATTCAATTTTTTAATTATTGAAACTCAACCAATCGTGCAGTAGTTTGTAAATAAAAATACATCTCATCATATCATAGTAATTTCAGGACGAATATGTGTGCACATGAATTGCAATGTTACATAAATAATACTTCGATCTGAGTTCATCCTCTTGTGGGTATAAATAGAACACACCCATACCAACACTCTATAATAATTTTTGTATTCATAGAGAAATTTAACATCATTAGAAGATTTTTATTTCAAAAACTTTGATCTATCGCTTAAATAATTTTTTTTCCATAATAAAAAATGGTGTTTCAAAAAAAATCGAAACTAAAATAGCTGCAGCATAACTAAAAAATATATGTGAAATAAAGTTATTTATCGCAAGATATCTTTGATAGTAGAAAGGCATAGTTTGATTGAATATAATGATATGAAGTATTGTAGAATGAACTAAATAGCATGAATAATTAATTCGAGCTAATGAAGTCCAAATAGGCCAAGAAAGAATTTGAGTTACTATCCCACCTTGATTTATACTGCAGATAAATAAAAGCCAGCCAATAACAATTGACCAGAGTGTTCGTGAAAGTGACATATAGACAACAGTGACTGGTCGACTTAGACCAGATGCGCGAATGCTATCAGAATTAGTCACCAAAAGCCACATAAAACCAATGATAATAATCAGAATAGTCACAATAATTTTATTGCGTCGATTAATATGATATTCACGACCAGTAATTATAACAATATATCCAGTTAAAAGTCCGATAGCGTATGCCGATATACGACACCATGGTTTAATATAAACATTATTATAGAAACTGGGACCATCCTATGACAAAAACAAAATCACAGGGATGATCGACTTTGTTTACTAAGAAAAACTTACATTATTAGTTTCAGTAGTTAGAGTATTGAGTATCATATTTGGATAATAAAGAAGAATAGTTAAAATTGATCCAATTCCAACGAGAACAAAAACTATAGCAATTATAAATGATAAAGTCCTTCGTCCAAGAGCAAATGGAATTAAAGTTAATGGTGCAATCCAATGAAATTGCATATCATTATGTAGATACCATGCAATATTTAAACACATTTCATCCGGTCGTACTATATTACCTACATAAAGAATCGATGTCCACCATGATCGTGTACGACAACCTTTCGATTCAAATCCTTGTTCAAAAGGATATATTGGTCCTTGTCCAAAATAGGGTGTTAAATTTATACTAACTAGAATCATTAGAAGAAATGCTGGTGTTAATCGAATATATCGATGAATATAATAAAGATACATTAAACGAAGTGAAAGTTTTCCTTCTTTTTTCACTTGACGAATAAATAAAATTGCCGTGAAGAAACCACTTAGAACAAAAAATGTATCAACACTACAGTGAGCACTTAAGATTAATTGAAATGCTATAGTACGTGACGAAACGAGAATATCTATTATATTACTTGTATAGGATAAATTGAAAAGTAATGAATGACCAATAATTATCCAACATAAAGATAATACTCGAATACCATTAATAAATAAAAATGAATCATTTGTATCATCATTAGTTTTCTGTTCCAATGTAAATATTCGACGAAGTGATTTTAATGCAGAAAATTCAGCTAAAAATAGTATCTTCGATGTTCGATGTGTTTCAGACTGAGTAGTTATTTCATTATCATCATCCACTAAATGATTGTATGTATTATTAGATATTATTCGATTATGAACTATATTAAATTTTAACATAGAAATAAGATCAATGATTGTTCCAACAAGAACAAGTAAACCTAAAAGTGAAAGAATAACAATAGTTGCTATTGCTCCATTTGTAAGACCTTTTTGTCCATTTGGTAGATCATTCGAACAAACAAGATTTTCTTGAGTAATACTAAGGTTTTTGAAAAGTGTATGAATCAAAGAAACAAGTGTTTGTCGATCACATGATGATGGAACACAAAGACCAAGGACAAGAGATGCCATGGAGCTTGATCTAGAGCGAGATGCTGTTGGTGTAAGAGTACCTAAAACAGACTTTTAAATGTATTGTACAATACGACGAATATATATATACAATGTTGTGTATTGAATGGTTGGGATACGAAGGATTGATTTGCTGGATTATATATAGGCTGTATACATTCATCGTAGTTACCTATCCAATACATGTTACCTTTGAGAATACCAGAAGGTAATGGTTTTCCCCAAGCATCGAGTATTTTGAGTGCCCACATCTCTTTTTCTACTGCTGCTCGAAGAATTAATTCGATATCTTGTTCACATGGACTAGTCTTGTTATTCGACAACAATACAGACATATGTTCTAGCATTTGTTTAGGTGTAGGATTGTATTCTACATCTTTAAGCAGATCAATGGGTGAGAAATATTGATATTGACGTAAACGATTAATTGCTAAATCAAATTGTGGTGGAATAAATTGAGAATTTATATTCCATAGGACAGAAAATAACAGAAATAATGTAATAGTCAACATTGTAATTTTGTTATAAACTCGTGACTAGAACATTACATTATGTACACAACAATAGCAGTGCTGATTCAGATGGTATGAAAACAAAACGACATTTTTACCATTTGTCTAAATGATCGATACTTGTTTCTTTTCTTTAGAAAAAAAATCTGACCATGTGTTGCTGTTCTGCGCACTTTAAGTTCACGCGCACTTTGAGTATGCGCGCACTTTTGTAACGGAAAGAGACAGAAAGAAAGAAAAGTGCGTATATGAATCATACTCGATTTCAACTAGTTATCTCATTTATGAAACTAAAATGTCCGAAATACGCAAGAATACTCGTTGAATATTAAAAATAACAAAACTTTCTGAAGGAAAAAGATTGTTCAGTAATTCTTTATCTTATCTCAAATTAGAAATACGTAACAACATTGCTTTTCATTCAGATTTTTCTTCTATATTATTAAAATAACAAATCAAATGATAATTTTGTTCAGGATGTGCGTGTGAATATTAAGAAAGCCACACTACTGACGTACTGTCGCACATGCGTCCTCGCCATGCGTACTATTTTAATAAGTATGAGTCATCCATCTCCTTTTTAAAACCAACAAACGTTATGGCATGTATTTTTGAAAGATTGAAAAAACAAAATTTAGCTACTAAAAAAACATTTTCTTGCATTCTATTGTTTTACTCTTGTCAACAATATACAGTCTATAATGAACAAAAGCATCACAACAAGTAGATATATGACCAGTTACATTATAGTCAAACAACTATTCTAATCGAATATTATGAAATGCATAATACTGATTTGATAATTGGCAGTAATTCATCTGTATTGTCTGGTGATAATACTCGTAATATATTATTTTGTATTTCTTCCTGAACTGTTTGCAATGAGATGATATCATTAATAAGTTCACTAAATAAACTAATTGCTTTTTCATATCCATACACTGTTTCCATATATTTCCATAATAATTCTGTGTAATAATTATGTGCACGATATACAGACATTGTATCATTAAGTATTTTTTCATCTTGAGGATTTGTTGTTGAAATTCCTTTTGTAAACATAAGTACAACAAGTGCTAATTCAATTATTTTTCTATCATATTTTACAAGTTGTAAAAATGAAAGAAAGACCTTTTTTGATTGTTTAAATGTATTGTAACCATGAAGTACTGAATAAAATTCTATATTATCTTGTACATCAGAACTACTTTCAATGAATTCATGAGTGTCTGGGTTATATGACAGTGCACGATTTACACTAAGAACTGTTGGAATATTATATTTAATTAAAGTAACTTTGTCATCAATATTTAGTTGATTAAATTCCGGTATTTGTTTGAAGAATGATAAAAGTCGCATCACTGGCACGGAGTGACTATTGAGAACGTCTATAAAAGTTCTTGAATACATTGATGGATCCCAGGGGAGACCATCGCGAGCTGCTAAAATGTAAACATACAAAAAGAGAAAGATCAAGGAAAATATTTGCTTACCTAGTTCGATACGTTTTTGATAACAACATGATACAGCTTCTATACGTTGTAAATCATCCAAATTGAGTAATGTCTGTTGTGACTGAGGCGATAGAAAATCGCTGAAATCTGTGAGAAGAATATCTGTGTCTATCGATGGTAATAACTGAGGATAATATAAGAATAGATAAATAAAATAATACGTTTTTTAAAAATATTCTTACATCGATCGACAATGGAGGTGTTGAAAGCTGAAGTTCTTCGTTTGTTGACAAATTTGAACTCAATGCTAATTTCCTATTTTCTTCTATTTGACGACGTTTTTCTGCTTTTTGTTCGACCTAGAATTTAATTTTGTAAAAGATTCTTCTTTTATTTCATTAATACCGTCAATAGTCGATCACATTGCATTCCACTATTAAAACATTTAGCCAAACGACAGGCTGAACAAAAACGACGTGTTTCAAGTGTTATTTTGCAATCACCTTTACCATCACAATGGAAAGCAGTCTAAATAGAAAAGGTATTATCATTCTGGTAACTGTTAAAAGTATATATCAAAGTTGCATTGAGATTCAAGGAGAAGGCCAAATTAGATCCACTGTGAACAATTTTCTCTTTATCTAAGCAACATAAATATGATGTATTTATTCCTTTAAACTTACAGGCGATTTTCGAGCATGACGACGAAAAAAAGCTTTACAACCTTCACATGTGATCGCACCAAAATTGTATCCATGTGCTGATGATCCACAAATGACACAAACCAAAGAAACATCCTTAGGTCTATTCTTCTTATGTGATGATTGTACCTTGTTCTGAAGATAATACATTCTTTTTGTTTTCTTTAACAGAATAATTGAATACTAACGTGCTGAACAGATCTTCCACTATTGTCATTTTCAGATGGAAGAATAATCTGTTCTAGAAATGAAATATTGTTGCTTTTTTCAATTTGATCAATCACACTTTCATCGGCGGTAATAATCATTATTCGTTGCCGTTTTTGACCCGTTCCTAGCAATTCGACTGAGGACATGATTGAGAATATTGTTTTTAGGTTTCTAAAATGATTTGATTCTCTACAAGACAAGCTTTTCTTCATATAAAATATGTATAAAATCAAATAGTATAATTACTTTTCTTGAAAAAACTTCTTTTTCAGTATAAACAGCGATTACATATAATATTTAACTTTTGCTCTTCTCAATGGTATATATGAGTTATATATGTGAGTCACATAATGTGACTCATACAGGTGAGTCAATAGACCACAACAGGTAATATTGCTGGTTATTAGAAATTTTTGTTAGCGTATAACTTTAATATTTTTTTTATATTTAATAAATCATCTGCGTTTACTTTTAAACTTATCAAAAGAAAAACATAATAATGTGCAGAAAAGGAAAATTTTTGACAGATGGTAAATTATTTTTTCTTTCCAGTAATATAAAACTACATTGATATTTTATTTCAATGTATAAAATATAACACTAAATTTATTTAATTTCATTATTATTGTAAGCTCACAAAAATAAAATATACTTACATATTTTCAAAGAATTTTCTTTAACTAAATCCTATCATAATATAACAACGATTATCATTAAGGACATTGCCACATACACTAACGTTCTTTTTATTTGAATGGGCTGTTTTTCTGTTACTCATAACAAAAAGCAAAAATGTGAAAGAAGAAAAAAAAAGCGTCACCTACGTCCCATCGAGCATACATACAGAACGGAAAATATGATAAGAAGAAATGTGAGTAAGCAGAAAGAGAGTATGCAAGAAAAAATACAACCGTTCTGCATTACTACTACGTCGGTTAGCATAGAATGACGACTGATGTGTATATTTTTCTTTAGTTTTTTTTTAATCAAATTAGTTTTCTCATGTGGTGACATATATAGATATTGTATTCTTCGTTTTTCTCTTTTCAAGACGGATTGTTCAAATGAAAGTAAGCATTAAAAAACGTACTGTTCGAAATTTATTTTACAATGATTCAGATCTGGTAAGTCTTTGTTGGTTCGATTTACTGAAAGAAGTTAAAGTACCATCAAGATAAAATATCGTCCTTGAATCTGATAAAGGATTTATTTCTTATCAAAATGAAATGAAAATCCTACCTCGAACAGTGCTATTTTACTTTCGTTATACGACGTTTTCTAACAGTGTCGGAACTATAGATTCATACAACTGAAGTTTAGAGAGCCTATAAGAGAAGAAAATCGATATAAGTCTCAATAAGAATTGATTTAGCATTTTGAAATTCAAGATGATAATTGGGCACATCTTTATGAACGTGTTCAAGAAAAATATCTACGTTATTATAGCATCAATCATCTTCAGGATGAGGGTCAAGAGACCTCAAACATTCTCACTACAAAAAATATCTCTATATGAATATTTAATTATCTTTATTTTAACTAAAACTATATACAACACTTTTCACTGAAGCAAATAAAAATGAATATTTAATATCAATCTTTGTCTTTTCTTGACAAATCAACACGTTTATCCACTGATGAAGCTCGTTTATTTTTAATACTACGAGGAAATGATACTGGTTGTAACTTTTTTGTCCATGATGAATTCCGACGGTGTTCATGTTCTACTTTGATTTTTTCAAATTCATCAATAATACTTTGACATGTTTTCGGATGAAAACCTGAAATATTTGCGGCAGTTTTCGCAGTTGAAGAAAATTTCTTATCATTTGCATCCTGTATTTCTTCATTATTTGCAGTTGATAACGACGAAGTAACATCAAAAATTCCCGATGGTAGACGTCTTCCTTCTCTTTGATAAGTTTCTACAACATTTCTTACACTAGCATAAATACCTCGGCTGAGCCAGGTAAGTGATGAAAGAATACTAGAGCTAGGTTTTATCCCCATGTTTATTGCACCTATGACTGATCCTGCTGCACCACCAAGTATACCATGACGTTTATAACCAGCGCGTGGTTGTGTTATCATGCCTGTAAAACCCTCTTTCCAACCATACCATAAGGTTAAACCAGCTGCCTTTGCACCTGATTTAAAATCAATTACAATCGGCCGTGGACGAGCTTTTGAACTACAAATATGAAATAATATAAAAATTATTCTGAAAAATATTACTAAATTCGCTTACCTATACGGATCATATAAATAAGGCACACGATCAAGTACATCGGTCAATTCACCATACATTGCGAAGGTTCCAATTGTTAAATGACCTATGCCTAAACCAATACCTTTGGCAACAGTTCCAACATTTACAAGTGCTTTATTGTTTATACTATCAGTGCTGTTTGTTCGTTTCAAGTCTGACGCAGTATCAAGAAACATTGTAGAAATAGCTTTATGAGAATGTTCCCATAAACCGTGCATCATTATATGAGCATGATTATCATGTTTAATTTGCCATTCTCGTGTAACATGTAAACGAAGTTGAGCTTCTTCTACGACGCCAGCTGATATTAATACTTGTGCTACTGGTCGTGATATCTGCATGCGATATTTATCCAAACGATAACATGCAGGAAATGTTGGTTCCAAATCACTATGCATCCGTTTTAAGGGTAGATTTGCATGAAATGCACGTACTGCTGATGCACATCCATCTTCTTGAAGAATAGAATCACGAAGACATTTAGCAGCGGTACATGTTGACGGTTTGTGAACAAAATGAAATGCTTGAATTAATTGATCTTTTGTAATCGACTTTCCTGGAACTGGGTGAGGGCCAGCACCATTCTTTGCAATTACAGTACCCCAAAAAAATTGATCTCCAAAAAAAGGCACAATAATTGTTGGTTTACCAGCACGTAGACCAGCTGCAGTTGTACCTGCGCCACCATGATGACATACAGCTGAAACTGAAAAACGAAACAGCGATAAATGTGTATATTTTTTATCTATTAATTCATAAGGAAAATCGTCACTTACCATGTTGAAAAAGCCAATCATGTGGTACATTTCCAATTCTAAATATATTCGGAGGTAAATGATCTGTATCTGAAGCAAGACCCGATAAAACAGCACGATATCCAGTTTGAACAAGTGCATCGATTAAAATTGTAAGAATACGACGAGAATCATGTCCTGCAATAGAACCAAAACCGATATAAATTGGTGGTGATAATTTCGATTGATTATGATTGTTATCATTGAGCTGAAGAAAATCGAGTAAATCTTGAGGTGGATTCGTGTAAACGGTACCAAGATCCAAAAAGAAAAAGCCAGAAACATTGATATGTGCTCCCCAATCATCAGGTTTAGGAACAAGTGATGGTGACCAACAATACGTATGTGGTACTCGTTCATCACTTAATAAGTTTATTGCTTGACTCGTATTTAAAGTTGAAAGACCCAATGTTTTCTTTCGAAAATTATTAAATATATCTCGCATACCTGTCCATGTCTAGAAAAACGAAATTGTTTTTTTTTTCTTATTTAGAATTTTTATTTTAATTTACCAGCATTTCAATAACATCATACGAATATCGATTAATTACTTTTCTTGATCCTGTTGAATTATCAATGTTTGAACATGGATGTGGAAATGCTGCTGTAGATGTCCAAGGCATAGTGAATACGATATGTAAAGGAATTTGTAATTTTTCTGCACAATGAATATGACCAAATGATGGTGGATTAGCAATAATTGCTTCAGCTGTAAATGGCATATCTGTTTCATCATCATTTGCTATACATGCTTGCCATGTAGAAGCAAGAATATCAGATATAGTTCGACGTTTTTTGCCAACATCTCCTGCCATAATACTGTCCATTGAAGGAATAATACCGGCATTTTTCACCATAAAGGAGATTAAATCTACTGGATCACCACCTAATGGATAAAATTCCAGACCATTACCACGAACAAATGATCGAAATGTTTCATGTGTGGCTAATCGAACACGATGACCATATGCTCGAAGTGCTTGACCTAGACTAAAATTTACAAAATTAGAGTTTTTACAAAATTTATAGAACACAATTTAACTTACGCAATAAATGGTTGGACATCACCGCGCGTACCAACAGTTAGTATTAAAATAGCTAAACGAGGTATGAGAAGATCATCTTTTAATTCTTCTTTATTTTCATTGATTTGCCTTTCATTCTGCTCATATGGAACAAATTGTGGTGATGATGAAATTGATTTTAAAGGTGCTTTGTATTTCCGTTTGGATTTAAATAAAACACCAATACGTCCATTAGTATCATCAAGACTAATTGTATAATCCATAATTTCATTTTCATTTTGTTCTTGAGTTTTACTTCTGCTTGAAAATTCTTCACTGACGTTTACTTGTCCTGTTGCACAAATTATTTTACCATGTAGAATAAGACGAGCATGACGAGAAAGAGTAGAATTTGAACAAGAAATGACTAGAATATTTGTTTGAGTTTGTTCATCAATATTTTTACTATATAATAATTTTGAAGACAAGTCAATAGAATTAGTTAATGATGTGAATAAACCAGAAAATATTTTTGTATTATTTAACCATATAGTGCCAGCAATATCTGCTGAAATAGAGCTGTTATTTAGATTATCATAGGATTCAAACATAAGATGAATTTGTTTATTGGTCGATGTCCAATCGAATTGTTTGTAATACCACCATTTGTATGAATTTGTTTCTTTAAATTGACTTGATTGATTTATATTGATAATATGTGGTAAATCTATTAAAGACGAACAATGATTTATATCGCCATGATGTATAGCTGCAACCATATTTTCTTCATTCATTTCTTCATTCGCTTGTTGACAATAACATTTCCAATCATTATCAAACTCAATATTTGTTAAATCTTCTCTAGATGCTGCCATATTATCTGTCTCTTTTTGTTAATTAACCTTGAAAAAAAATAACTTTCTTATTAAAAATCTCTCTGTTGTCCTCATCGTTCTCTTTCCTTTTATACTATCACAACGCACCCGAACTTTTCTGTCGTTCTGTTCTTTTTCTTTTTTTACATCGACATTACAAGCCATATAGTATCTTATTTGCCGTCTAACAAACGTAGTCATGTAAAAAGAGAAGAAAAAAAAGCCAATGATTCATCGAGAACTCAGTTCTGTCACACAAACTTTTACCTCAATATTAGTCATATTAGCACTCGGAGTGCGCTCTGTTAAAACGTCATTTGAGTTCGTCAATATTATTATTGAACTAAAAACAACAACATAAGCGAGATATGATAAATTTAAGATATAAAAGATAATATAACTCATAAATAGAATGAATGACGCAGAATAAATTCTCCTATCTTAGTGAAATGAGTAAGTCAACGTTCCAAGTCAAATAGAAATTATTAGAACGTATCGAACCAGTGGCGTAGCGAGGGGGGGGGGGCAAATGGGCAATTGTCCATTTCATTTGGAGATTTGCCCATTGTAATTTTTATAAATAAGCTTTTGCCAATTGAAATTTTACTTTTTCAAAATTGTTCATTTATTTTTGAATTAAAGTGTAACTATATCTTTTTCTTCCATTTGAAGCACACATACACTCTTTACTTTTTCTTTCTGTGAAGAATTAAAAAAAGAAGACAAGAATCGCTTTTTGTATTTTATTTGCAAGTTTGGATGAACATACAATAATTTGCTTAAAATGGATAATGACCGAATAAAAAATTGGTTAAACGAAGTAATTAAAGACACAGCCAGTGCATTATATCCAAATGTTCGTTATTTATTAATTTTCTTCGTAACATTGCCTGTATCAGCAGTTTTTGCTAACAGAAGTTTCAGTCAATTATCGAGAATTAAAAGTTATTGTCGGTCTACAATGAAACAAAACAGGCTTAATGGACTTGCTTCTGCTAATATTCATATAGATCTCGATATAAATTCAGATGAAATATTGAAATTATATGCAAAAATGAATTCTCGTCTTTCTGGCTTTGGAATTTGAATTTGAAACATCAATGTTATAGACAGAGACACTAAAATAGACTAAAAATACGCCTGACTCAAGCTTAAGATCAGAGTTTAATGCATGTCTGATTAAAATAACCTCATTTCAAATTTTTGTGTTTTTTCTACATTATCAGTACTTTGCTGGGCCAAAAAGTTTTAGCCTATCAGTAAAAATCTTGCCCATCGTTTTTTTTCGATGCAAGTGAAGTTTGCCCATTAGTCTAAAAATCCTGGCTACGCCACTGTATCGAACGAGTGAAATATTTAATAAAATCCAGCTGTCAGACTCGACAATATACTTAATACTATAATTCAATGATATACAACAATTTTTGTCGCTATTCACTTACCAAATACGTCGGATTATGGTAGGATTGAGCAGTTCTAGTTATCAGATATAGTCGCATCTAACGATCTAGATTCGAAAAAGAAATGTGAGTGTCATCATATTAATCATAGTTCAATCATACCAAAGAGGAAACAGCTGATTTAGAATCATATGAAATCATCAGAATTCAACTTTTCTTCGTAAGAACGCGTTATTTTGTACGATTTAATGCAATATCATCACTCGTTAAATTGCAAAGATTAACGCGCTTTTCTCGATTTTATTTTTGTCAAAATTTCACCGTTTTTACGCGTTTTTTTGTGTTTGTCTGCCTGAGTAAGAAACAGATGAACTTCTCATGTGACTAAATAAATTCTTTAAGAATATATATACAAAGAGCACTAAATACTACATAGATATCAGTACTATACAATGCACACATTCGCCGTTAACGCCATCTACACTCACACTACACCAGATTGTAAGTTTTTTTTTTCTAAAACAAAATATTCCTCACCTTGATGTAAACAGATTACTTATTAATAAAGTATGAACTATGATTGCTTTTAGAAAATTTCCAATCATTTGTATATTGTAAGAAAAAACAAATCGTAGATTCATTCACAAAACCACGTGTATGTATAGTATTTTTGTTTCGTTCGTTATCGATGAAGCATAACCTTATGCTATTTACTTATAATAATATGTATACATAAATGGTTAATACCTAACATGAAGTGTACAAAACACAAGCAATAAATAAGTAAGTATTCATTGATCTTGATGATGATAATGAAGTCTTTTCGAATTAGAATTCATGTTGGATTCTACTCGTCGAATGCCTTCTAATGACATGAGATCTAAACATCAAACCTTTCGTATTGAAGATGAATTATACACTTTAATTAATAGACGAGGCACTGGAAATTTTGCAACGGTTTGGTCATCGATCACATCACAAGGTAAATATTCAAATAGTTATTATGAATTATATTTATGACGATGTCGAGTATATCGATAATAGTCAATAAACAGCGAGAATTTCTTATATGAAAGAAAAACTTCTGATATTTGATTTGTAGGTTATCGGACTGCCGTGAAAGTATTCGATCTTCGTAATCGTCGAAATAATCTTAATCCAGCTAAAATTCGCGCATGCTTTGCAAATGAAATTAAAATGCTGTATATCATACGTCATGCAGAAAATTGTGCTGTAACTATATATGGATCTGCTATAGATTTACGACGAGGTTTAGCTTTTATCGCTATGGAATTAGGAAATGATACATTACTTGATCGAGTTGAAAATCTTCATGGAACACATTTAAAACGAGCTAGATCTGGTTCTGATTATATTTCTACAAAAGATCGAATACATATATGGATTCAATTAGTTAATATTATTATTGGGCTTCGTCAATATAATATCGTAAGTGAAAAAACAAAAAAAAAGATGATCTCTAATTACTTATCGATAAGACAATGATTATTATTATTATAGATTCATCGTGATATCAAACCAGCTAATTTAATATTTTTTGGATCACAATTGAAAGTTGTTGATTTCGGTATAGCACAAATAAGATCAGCAGGGTACGTGAAATATTATTTTAATAATTATTTTAGTCTTATTATTAAATTTAGACAATATGAAAGTCCAGTACGTAATCATAGTGGTTACAGTGCGCCTGAATGTTTAACAGCTGAAGCACCTGTGACATCAAAAGTTGATATATACTCAATAGGTGCTATTCTATATTATTTGACTTATGGAAAAGCACCTATGCGACCAAGTTCACGAGCACCATTTGGTGTTCGACGTACTCGTTCTACTCGTGTCCAAAATTTACTTTATCATTGTCTACAACGAAATTTGTTTAAACGACCATCGCATCGTTGGCTTGCTGAACATCCTTTAACAACAGCATTGGAACAATCTGAATAAACTGAAACATATTTTATTATTTTTATATGATTTTTTTTTCAAATAATTCATCGATTTAAATAGAAATAAAATAAATAGTTATTACTAATACAGAAAACTAAATGTGTAAAGTAATATTTGGATGAGTTTTACTAAATTCCGTTTGTATTATTTTAATTTCATCCAAAGAGAATATATTGCTGTTGATATAGAGATATTGAAGAGATTTTAATTTGAAAATACTTCTTGGTAAATAAGCCAATTTGTTATGAGATAAATCAACGTGTGAGAGTCTCTGAAGTTTATCGATGGTAGTTGGAATGAATGAGAGTGTCGTATTTCGAAGTTCAAGAACTGCGAGATTAGTGAAAGAATCTAGCGTTTTTACATCTTTGAGAGGATTGTTATTTATACGAAGTATCGCAAGACTGGTTGGAGTTGTGAAAGTAGGTATCTCAGTAAACAAGTTATCGGAAATATGCAGACAATCGACGTCGCTTCGAAATCCATCGATTTTCGATAAACGATTATTTTCAAGATAAACATGTCGTAAATCTGGCATGGTGCTGAGACTGGATATTTGAGAAAGTGAACAATTATTCAAGTTTAGCGAATAAAGACGAGTCAAAGATGCGAATTGATCGGTTAAATTGGTGATCGATGAGTTATAGATGTTGAGCGTGTATAGCCGCTGTAAATTTGCTAACGTATCTGGTATAATACCTAGTAGAAATATACAATCTGTATTATTAATTCATTAAATTAAGATAGTAACTCTATTACCATTTGCAAAATTCATATTGATGATAGTCAATTGATCAAGTTTTTTTAAGCAAAATATACTTTCTGGAATCATATTACCTGTATCTATGAGTGTGAGTGAAGAGACAAAAGTATTCGTATTGTCCATTGTAGCAATGTTACTATCCGAATAATGTAACATAGGATTGATCATGATGCGAAATGAAAAATCATACAAAATTTCATAGTCATTTGCATATTGTTTACAATCAACAGCTGACTTGCCATTTCTCGTTTCGATATCTATAATATATGGGAGAATAATAAATTATATTCTATAAACAAGATGAAATGAACTGACTTTTGTATCCACCGATAATGTGTGATCGCAATTGTTCTATTGGTACTTCTACATTGCACTCTGTCATCGTACACCACCAACATACGATGATAAGCAGAAGAACCATCTTGTATTCATTCATGTTTTTATTGTTATGCTCACTGCTAATTCCTTTTAAATCACTGTCGACATTCTCTTCTCATTTCTCTAACCTTTTCTATATATAAGATCAAATGATGATGCATGATTTTAATCGAAAATTGACTTAGGATTAATGTCAGTTATATCAAAATCTTATTAAAAAGTGTGAAAAAATGCTATTCTTATCTGATTCATTCAATAGATTTTTATTAATATAGTCAATCAAAATATACATTAATTAAAAACGCAAAATAATATTAGGATGACTTATGTTGAAGAGTGATTTAATTGTTTCAATCTCTCGATCGGAGAATGAGTTGTTGTTGACATAGACAGTATTGAGTATGTTCAACTCAAGAATATCTCTAGGTAAATAAAATAGGTTATTGGAAGACAAGTCAAGATATTCTAGCTTCTGCAATTTGTTGATGGTAGGTGGAATGAATGACAGTGTTGTATTGTGAAGGTTAATTTTTTCTAGATTTATAAAAGAATCTATCTTTAGGATACTTTTCAAAGGATTATTGCTCATAGAAAGTTCTTTCGTGTATGTTGGTGTCTCCACAATCGGTATTTCCGTAAAGAAATTGTTTGAAAGCAATAAACTGTAAATATTAGCATTTAAACCATCGATTTTAGATAAACGGTTCTGTTCAAGTTGAACATGTCCTATATCGGACATATTACTGAGATCAGGTAACTGAGAAAGAGAACAATTAACTAAGATTAACCAATAGAGACGAGTTAAAGACGTTAGTTGATTGGTCATATTAGTAATAATCGTATTAGTAATCTCGAGACACCGTAATAATTGTAGATTTGCCAAACTACCTGGTACAACACCTAAAGACATCTTTGATGGATACTTTCAAACAGTAATAATAATTTTATTACCGTTAGTGAAAACCATATCTTTAATGATCAAATACTTAAGTTCTTTTAAACAAAAGATACTTTCAGGAATAATGCTGTTTGTATCTGCAAGTGTAAGTGAATCGACAAAAATACCTGTACGATACATAGTAGCAATACTCTTATTCCAGCCATTTGTTTTTGGATTGATCATGATGGGAAACGAAAAATATTTGAGAACTTCATAGTCATTTGCATACTGTTTACAATCTAGAAATGGCATGCTACCTAAAATGTATATCATGCTGACAAATATTGTTCTCTGACAAGAAAAAAACTAAATTCACCTTTATATCCGCCAGTCATGTGTGATTGGAATGGTTGTTGTGATACTACGACACTACAACTCATTGTCCAACACAACCAACATACGATGAGACGCAGAAAAACGATTTTGTATTCATCCATTCCTTTTTTTGTTGTGTTTACAAATTTGTTTTAAACGACTGTCTGTATTCTTTTCTCATGCGCTAATATTTTTGTTATATATAATCTATTAATCTGTAAAAATGTCATTTAATACGTAAATCAACAACGATATTTGCATATTTTTTTGTCCTTTCAAAATGAGTATTATCTTCGATTAATGTAGGATGTGGATATCAGTTTTACTACAGTTTGAACTGAAAAAAATAGTCGTATTTACGTATTTAATTGTTATTGAAATTTTGAAACATAAACTTGTTTTCTTTTACTTTTGATTAAAAAATAATATTGATAAAAGATAGGGATGATTTTGGATGTATAATGAATACACAATCTTTCTGTACCTTAATTCTATATAATTTTTATAAGTTTAATTTTTGATTCTAATTAATTTTTTTCAAAATCAAAATTTTCAATCTAGATTTACTAAAAGGAGGATATCAGTAATAACTTATCTGTCATGATTTATGTTTTGTTTAAAAAAAATGATTGATTAAAATTCATTCATTTTTACATTTAATATATCGATTAATATCAAATTAATATTCAATGATAAAGTCACTTTCCCTCTATAATAGATCATATAGTTCAAGTAATTATTATTATTTTTTAAATTTTTTAACAAGGATAAATTTTGTGTAAAACTATCAAAAGAGGGTGGGTGTGGATATAATACTCATGCCCACACTTAAATATATTGCTCAGTCTACTTCATATTCTCTATAACTCAATAGTGTCTTTAGAAAGTACATTTTTATTTACATTCATCACATTTTTACATATGAAAATACTTTGCAAAATTTATCATGTATTCTAATTCAATATAAGATTTATTATCGATCGTATTTAAAACCCTCCAGTCATCGTTTGTACAGTATGTTGACTCATCTCGCTCTGTGCAAAACAAACAGAAAAATAAATAAAATAATACGGTTTGATCAAGCGTGAATCAATAATGTAGGAGAAAGGTATACGTCGATTTATTATCTTTTATTAACGCAACCAGCGAATGTGTTTTTTTCTCTATATGTATACGACTGGATGTATATAATAAGAATAAAAAGGTGAGATTGCATGCACACACATGGGAACGATAAAAACAAAGTAAAATGTATATGCGTCTTATTTTTTTTAATAATCGAATGATTTTATATTTTTGTATTTTTGAAAGTTTTTTTTCATATTTCTTATTTTTTTTACAACATCACTGAATAGAATACAATTCTTTTGTTGTTATAGATTCGCCGACAAATAACAATAGTAATATATCGCTACTGTTGATCGTATATTGTCTCTAACAAAAATATCATCATTTATTCAAAAAAGTTTACAATTTCAAAGCAGCACTAGCAAAATCTCACTTACTATTTTATTGTCACTCAGTTCGAGAATATATTCTGAGTAATAGAGTACAGTAAAATATAATCAGTGTCAATTGGAAACTTGCACTTTTTCTTCTTCATAAAATGATGTGGATTATCAAGCACATTCCTTGTTGTGTGTTTTCTCTGTGGGTGTTAGCTGTCTTTATTGGTTTTATATTTTATTTTTTGCCAAGACCCGTTGTTATTGGTAGTGGTATTATCGGTTTCGTCGATGACTCAGGTACATAGAAAAACAAACTGATATTACTGCATTAGTAAAGGAATATCTAAATGAGATTGTATTTAGTTGATAATCTTTCTTTAAATAAGTCATTTTTTTCGAACTGTTAGCACGGAAATTGATAGATCATGAGAACACTTGTTCGACGAATAAAGCTAATCTAAATATTCATCAAGGACTATTAGCTCAACAGTGTTTCACCTCAAAAACGATTCAAGTACTTGAAATATTTTCTTTATTTTCGTATATTATTATAGCATCGACGCTGGTGAATATTAGTTATAAGACGAACATACAAAACAATGGTTCACTGGTTGTTTCAGATCTGCCAGGACTTTCAGCACAGGTAACGATATATAAGTTTGTACGAAAGAATTGACATGATTTTTTTCTTCGAAGATTGCTCAACAATACAGTTGCTCGCATAATATGGTTCGAGTGTTTTCTGCAAGATTCATACAGAGTCTGATTATAACACGACGAAAGCGGCAAACGTAAGTCTTGCCATCTATCATCTACTCTCTTTATCTACTAATAATATTCAGACATAAAGGACAGTATGTGACGTTTTCATTCATTGTTATTTTCTAGTATAGAAAATCAATTTGAAATAAGGAAAAAAAGAACATATCAATCATCACGATTTATTCGTTAAGACTTGACTGAGAATAATGTTATAAAAATTTAAACTCCTGCATGATATGACTTCCTGAAGCATATCTAAAATACACAAATATTGTCATATCTTTTCTGTCTTCATCTATAAAAGGAGAACGATGCTTCGAAAATGTTTGTCTTTTCTGACTTAATTCTATATATCTATGCAATTAGACGATGACTAATAAGCTTATGAAGTAGACAAGAAGATATCACCTCCTATTAACATTGCATCTTTGTTTTAGAAAATTAGTCAATAATGATGCGAGCAACAACACCGTAAATCTTTTTCTGATTGTACTCAATATTACATATCCAACTAAATGCAATAGTGTTAAAGCGTGCAACGATCGTTTCGTTACTGGTATCGAGAATGCGATCAGAAGAGGGCCATCACAACTTGTTTTCCATGTAACATTTACTAGTGGCCTCACATCAGATGTCAAATTTGTTTTCGACGCACTAAATCCGACCATAATAACGGCATCAACCACTAGTGAGTATTAATTTATTATTTTAGATGAATGAGTATCTTTTGATAGTTATCTACTAGTAGCTAGGTCAGTGTTTGAATTTAGAAATGAAGCTAACGAATGGAGTTTCTATTTCTTTGGTCAAATAAAGAGACAGTCATATTGTGGGCAGTTTTTATTGTATTTGTGAAACAAAATTTTATCCACAATGAATTAAAATTAGAAATGCGGCATAAATCCCGTGAGTTTCAAGCTAACCAATTATGATAGAATGGAGAATAATCCTATTTTTTGCTCTACTTTTGAATTTCTTTTACGTTCGATTACCGTCAATAAACTCTCATATCTGTGAATCTAGCATGCAAAGCTTCTATTGATGTTAAAGTTACGGATACTACAACTATGAGTATAGCCATAACAGTAATGTGAATCATATCTCTTTCAATGTTTCAAAAATAGAAGATAAATTAGGGTCTCTTCAGTAATCAGCAATCACTTTATCTGCTGAATCTACCGCGTCTCTCATGAGAACTGTGGCATATCTCAAATTTCATGATATATGACAGCACTTGAACTTGAAATAGTATTTTGTACGAAGAACAATAGTTGATGTGTAAAAAATAATATAGACTACATTGAAAGAAAAAAACGATCAGATTCCATAGTTATTGAAAGGTGATAGCAAACAGCAAAAAAACACCTTTTCTTTCTAAATAATAAATTCATTGGGATTGCAGTGCAGTTTCTATGAGAGATTCTCAGTAGACGCCAATACAATACATTTTCTATTTGATATCAAGTCATTAGTATTCTTTTTGACAATTTATTTTTATCTTCATAGCAACAACAACAACTCTTACAACTACCACGAGTAGTACAACAAGTACTAGTACAACAACTACTAGCACTAACACTACGAATACTACAACAACTACCAGTACAACAACTTCCAGCACTAGCGCCACGAGTACTACAACAGTTATTAGTACAGCAACTAGCAGTACTACCATTACGAGTACTACAACAATTACCAGTACTACAACAATTACTAGCACTACAACAACTACCAGTACAACAACAATTACTAGCACTACAACAACTACCAGTACTACAACAATTACTAGTACAACAACAACTACCAGTACAACAACCACTACATCAACCGCTCCTGGTAAGTGTTGAAATTACAAAGTATGATACATAAATCTCTGTAAATATCTTAAAATTTCTTTCCTATTGTTATTAGTTTTGAAAGAGTGGATGTGAGTGTAAATGTTGGAATAAGGATAAAATACCCGCACCCTCTGTGATAAAGTTAGTCTATATCGACTTTTGAGCACCACAGTCTATTGTGAAGAAATTAGCTATAAATCGTTCAAGAAATGTCTTTTAGGATTATACTTCAGCAAATGTGAGAATTTTTTTTGTGTAATACACCAAAAGGTAGAGCATCAAAAGTGGAACAAACTGAGCTTTTTTTAAAAATATTGTATAACTTCTATCTAATAGAGTTAGTTGAAGTAGTTGTTAGGAAGAGCATACAGAGCGCAACAGAAAGTATTCGCCTCGTCACACATGCTAAAAAATAATTTTTATTTGCAATAGCTCTATGCAACACAACATACATGGCACAAACAACGTATGCAACTGGTACAGGCCCGTTCGGCTTGGCAGCGGTTGATGTCAATAACGACGGTAAACCTGACATTATTGTCACAAACGTGAATAGTAACAATGTTGGTGTTCTTCTCAACACCGGCAATGGTACGTTTACTGCACAAACAACTTACTTAACTGGCGCAAAGCCAAACAGTGTGGCAGTGGTAGATATAAATAATGACAGTAAACCAGATCTCATCGTCACAAACCTTAATAGTAACTATATCAATGTTCTCCTCAACATCGGCAACGGTACATTTACTGCCCAAACAACTTACCCTACGGGCGCCGGTCCATATGATGTAGAAGTGATTGATGTTAACAACGACAACAAACCCGACATTATTGTTGCAAATGCTAATGGTAATAGCGTTGGTGTTCTCCTTAACATTGGCAACGGTACATTCGCTCCACAAACAACTTACTCAACTGGCAGTACCCCGTACTCTCTGTCGGTAGTCGACGTTAATAACGACAGCGAACCAGACATTATTGCTATAAACTCTAATAGTAACTACGTCAGTGTTCTTCTTAACATTGGCAACGGTACATTTACTCCACAAACAACTTATTCAGCTGGCACCAATCCGTACGGTTTGGCAGTAGCCGATATTAATAGCGATAGCAAACCGGACATTATTGTTGCAAACTCTGGTAGTAACAACGTCAGTGTTCTTCTCAACACAGGAAATGGCACGTTTACTGCACAAACAACGTACTCAACTGGATCCCTTCCGCTGAATGTGGTAGTGCGCGATGTTAATAACGACGGCAAATCCGACATTATTGTCGTGAACTATAATAGTAACAATGTCGGCGTTTTCTTCAATACAGGTAATGGTACGTTTACTACACAAACAACTTACACAACTGGCGCCAATCCACGAAATGTAGCCGTGGTCGATGTCAATAATGACGGGAAAATCGACATTATTGTTGCAAATCAAGGAAGTAGCAATGTCGGTATTTTATTGGCCTGCTAAAATTAATTCATAAACTTAATTTTATTTATTTAATAACATTTCATTCGTAAATTGAGTATATTACTTATTAATCAATGTATCTTTTAGAAGAGGCAGATTGTCAATCTATATTTTATAAAAATCTTTTTTCACTATTCCGCATTGAAGAGTATGATGGGTAGATATGAAGTAAATGTGAATACTATCACTGCCCAACATCCATCCTCAAGATGTTCATGTCAATATTTCGAAATATGAAACTAAATCTCAGCAGATAATTGATCAATCAAGGAGTGAATGTAGATAATATGATAATATCCACACCCACACCCTTTCCGCTGTTGTATGAAAGCAATTTTTTAACGAAATGCAGAATAATGGGACTGCAGTACAATTTACAAGACCACAGGACGATCAGCTTCAGCCTTATTGAAGAATCTCTTCCGATCGATTAAGTATAAACAGATGTCGGCGAAGGTAGGTGGTATGAATGAGAGTTTAGAAATAATTACCCACACCCTCAATAAATAATGAAAATAAAAGACGTGCGCAATTTATGTAGACTAGAAGAGACAGGAAAATATATCAAGTCTTGTCTCTTCGTAGAAGCAACTGTATTTGAACAAACACCCAACTAAAATCTAAAATAAACAACAATATCTTACTCTCTCTTTACAATTATTTGTTTTTGACGTCTCGTCGGTGAGTCGATGGCTTCTAATAGTTTATTCTCATTTTTCATTCATTATTTTATTTTCCTCTCTTGAGTAATTGATCTTTGTTCTTGGGGAATCTTTCATTACTATATCTTGTTTTGATCTTTTGCTTATTATTATTCATTGACATATTTATTTGTTATTGATTATATAGTTATATTTATTGAAATATTATTAAAGCGCTTTGTGATTGATCTCAGTTTCAATATAAAAGAAAGTTGAATAGTGGTGAAAAAAGAATCAGAGATTGTTTTTTTTAGTTAATTAAGCATAAGCAAAAGCCATATTTACAGCATTTTTATTGCAAGCAAAGAAGTTTTGCAGCGAGTACTTGAAACCTTTTTTTTTAAATGAATGTTAAGGAAAATCATTGGCGAGCAGATTTGCTTGGCTTGACAGCTAAAGTCAGCAACAAGCACATGTGTTAAACAGAATACCGACACTGATTCCATATTTATCGTTAACGATAATGTCTATTCGGCCATCGCTATTGAAATCACCGACATTGATATATCTCGGAAAAATATTCCCAGTCTCAACTGTGATTGGTTCTCCAAAACTTCCATTGCCATATCCAAGGCAAACAATTACACCATACAACCAAGGACGTAAGTAATAGGCGTCAGGTTGAACCGTGGTAACAATATCCAAGTGACCATCACCGTTGAAGTCACCGGCAGCGAATAATGCTGGTGGAAAATTAGGTCCCGTCGTAGATGTTATTTGTGCTTGAAAATCCCCATTACCTTTTCCAAGAAGTACGCCAATATTGTGATTTCCTGTGTTCGTCACGACGATGTCTAGATAACCATCATCGTTAAAATCATTCGCAGCGATTGTATGTGGAAAACTGTAGAGTCCTGTCGAGAACGTCATCGACGCATCGAAACTTCCAGTCCCATTCCCCAGCATTACAACCACTTGGTAGTCAGTAGTCATGCTGATAGCAATGTCCTGTTTACCGTCGCCGTTAAAATCAGCAATAAGAATCGTTGGAAAACACGTACGATTTAGCTGCCAAAGTGTCGTTTCGGATGTAAAATCTCCATTCCCATATCCAAACAGTGTTGTTATCGTACATTGATAACCATAGGCGACAACGACATCGATGATACCGTCGTTGTTTAAATCGCCTACAGCGGTAGAGAGTGCTGTACTTGAAGCTTTTGCATCTAAAATCGAGTTTGATAACATTGTCGTTCCTGCGAAAGTTCCATTGCCACTTCCAAGTAGGATAACTACATGGTATTTGTACACGCTGTAAGCAGCGATATCCACGTGACCGTCATTGTTGAAATCAGCGACAGTGAGATATTGCAGAATATCGGGAAAAAGAAAATCGTCATAAGAAAGACCGTAATAAGCAAGATCGTAAGCAAGCTCGGCATAAGAAACATCGTAATAAGCCAGATAATAAGAAAGAGTCGTCGGACCCATTATTGGTTGTTTGAAAGTCTCATTACCGTTTCCAAGAAACACTTCCATAACATGTGTGCTAAACAATGAGACCGCGAAATCTAATAAACCGTCACTATCAAAATCACTGACAGCGAGTGCGTATGAGCTGTCAGTGCTAGTTGCATATGAAACAATTGGTTGAAATGTTAACTGGCAAGTTGATACTAAAAAACAGAAAGCAATTCCGTTGGTTTTAACATCCAACTCGGAAACATTTAGGAGTCATTTTATACACGTCCAATGTATGTTGTACACTAGCTTTTGTAGCTTTTTATACTTGTACACATGTGTAGATGCTGATTTTTAGTGCAGACGTCCAATCAACTATTTCGGAAGTGATTCATTTCAGTAAATGTGAAAGATACAATAGTTCGATCATTTTTTATAGATCTGATTGAAAAATATCAAAATCGTGACTTAATATTGAAATTATTTTTATGAGAACTTTTGAAAGTACTTGTTATTTCAAGAATTCGATGAACGCAATCGGTAGCTTTGCTCAGAAAAAATTCCAATCCGAACAGTTAGATCACTCATTTTCTAAAGATACGAACCAATGAAGATCGAAAATATATTCGAACATATTTTTCCTTTTGTTTTTATAATAAAGTGAAGACGTCAAATTTCTCTTATACTTTTATTTCATTTATTTCGAGTAATCTTAGCAGAATCGATTGTGGTTAAAAATCTTAAGGATATAGATAGATTTCACAGTTTCTATATGATGAGTGCTTACTGGAGCAAATAGATTTTGAAGATCAAATGTTGATATATTAAATTATCGAATAAATATCTTAACAAGCTAAAGTACTATGTTATTCAACGTAAGATTACGCCAGTTGTTCTTAATAATAACATTTGATCATACTAAAAACTAATTTTGAAAGAGTTTTTATCATTTTAAAACATTGTCCTAGTATATCTTCATCGGCTCAAGTATTGATAGATAGTATTCAGACCAAGAACTAATTCGAGTGCTTAATACATTTCTTCGTACAACTTGCGTTTAAAACAAATAATTGTTCAAATATTAAAGAAACATTAACTAAATAATACTTTCTCCAAATATCGGAATTTTCAAGAGTATACTATGAAATGATCATTAATTAAAATCTTCTAGTAAGACGTTGGTATAAAAAGCAGAATATTTAAAAACAAAAGTATAATCTTCAAGAGTATCTTTAAAACTTGAATTCTTCGAATTTTCATGTTACGGGAAATAATCATAGAATTTCGATGTACAGACCTGTTGAAATAGATAATGTTGTTGTCGCAGTTGTTGTCATGTTCTTGCCAGTGCTAGTTGTTATGCTCATATTTGTAAAGTTTGTCGCAGTCGTTGGAAGATCTAGGAAAAATATTTGACAAAGATTCATTTAAATGCAAAACAAATGAGAAGATCATCATAACACGAAGTTATCACAAATATTAGTTTGCTTTTATTAGTTATGAACAGCGCAGTGAGTCTAATTAAAATAATAATAATAATACACAGAAAATATATACAAAAAAGACTCAACCAATAGATAAATGAACTGTTGACACAATTCTGTCTGTAAACCTCAAGTTAAGAAAACGCATTTTCTTGTCTAAAAGCTGTTCGATTGAATTAAAATTATAATTTTATTAGAAGATAAAAATATTTCTTTTATACAAGTCTATTAATCTTCTAAAGGATACATAAAAATCTGCAAGAGTTTTGGTTCATAAGGATTTTCGAAATATTTTGATGACTTCAATAAATATCTATGAAAAAGTATCTTGTATAGATTATTAAAACTTTTGATAGTCTCAAAAAATTATCTGTAGGCTTGGAAGGTTTTTACAATAATTCTATGTTCAAAAGAAATGACATTGTGTCAGGTCAGAAATTATTGATTTGAACATGATTTTTTTGAAAATGTATAGAAGCTGCTCATAGAATTGATCGATTAATGACACTGACATTTTATGTATAAGAATTTTATTTTATATCAACTTTCACTTTGTTATATCGAAATAAAAAGCTCTAAAAGATAATTTAGATAAATAAAGATTTATTTTACAAATAAAAATGTTTAAGTACGATCAAAAATATCTAATCTAACTCTTATTCATGTATAATGTTAAATGAATAAATGCATATTTTATTTTAACAATAAAAAACAAATTTCACATTATCAATATAAAAATAATTAGAGTCAACTGTGAATAAATCTATTAGTACCCGACCACTTTCTCAAAGTTTTTTTCGAAGTACTTAAATGGAGAATGAATAAAAAACGGCTTGGAATAAAAACACTTCTGGACTTTATCCTTCGGAAAACTCAGTTTTTTAACAGAGAGGGAAGGGAGAATGAGATACTTTAACTATTTAAATCAGATTTTATCTTGTTCTCTCATGTGTGATATTGTTTTCTCTCTAATATCACCAATTCCTCTTTTGTTCTTAATCTCTCTCTCACAAATATTTTACCTGTTGAAACAATTTGGGTCTTCCCTTGTCGAATAAAATAAAACGAGATAATAATCATGATCACTGCTGCAATCATAAGTAATATAAACCAAAAAGCACTCTTCAGCCAGCGCAGTAACGACGAGAGACGACGGCTTCTAAAAAAATAATAGTATAGATTATGATTGATATCGAAGAAAAAGATACATACTCAGTTGTTGTAGTAATGGGTACTAGTTTTAAATTAATATTGACCCCTTGAACGTTAGTGGGATCAGATATTGTATTAATAGTCGCCGTGGTTGTCATATCAATAGAATTTATAGGTTGAACTGTGTTTGTCTGCTTCTTCTTTCGACATTTATTTATTTTAATTATAAGACGAACTATCCAAGGACAAAGCAACTTGAGGACAATTGTGAGACCACCGTAGATACTAATTAGTAAAGTGATTGTGTAAATTGAGTTAATCTGTTGAATGTATGTATATAAACATAGTGACGGTGAACATTTTTCAAAGTACGATGAATAATTGATGTTGATAGACCAATCGTTGACAAAAAGAGTATTGACAAGATCTCTAACGGTTGTATTAATTAAGACTTGACTACTATTCGACAAGAGAGGAATAATAGTCTTTAGAGTATTATTCTGATTAGTATAGTTTGCGTATTTTTGGATAAGATTTATACATGAAGAATCGTAGAAACATTCGAGAGTTGAACCAAGAAATGATTCACTTGGTGTACAGCCCATTTTTAGGCCTTTGATTGGAATGATTTCTGTTGAATTACTATTCATGAAACTTGCGTGGGTCGTACAGGTTGCATCTAACCCACAAGAACATCCATTATCATAAATCATGGCTTGGGTAAATGCAATGTTGGCAATTCTATTAGTCAAAGGAATCATGTATTTAAAGTTGTTTCCATAGGCAGATACAAATGCATTTCCATGGTTTGCTGCTCGTAGTAAGGATAGAAGACGAGCGAACATAATGGGCGCATTCGATTGACTCTCTTCAATGAGCAAATTGATTTCGAGACGGAACACTGTTTCTGGTATAATTTGAGCACTAGCCAATGTAGATGAAAGGAATTGATCAACAGAATCGTTTATTGTTTGAATAGAAAGTTGGCATAAACCACTAAGTAATTGTAAATGCGCTGAAAGGAAACGACGATAGTCCCTGATATCATAAATAGATAGATCAGGAATAAGATTAGCTGTGAGATTCTCACGCCATTCATTCGAAGCGAATGTACTTGAACAGATCTATAAAAAAATTCAATATTAATTAAGGGATATTTCCTTAAATCGGCTTGTGTGGCCATTGAATAACTCCCATTTTCAATTTCTATTTAAACTAAATTAAAATTCCTGTTTAACCCTTTCGGAAGGGGTTATCATTATAGTGACTATATTTCCATCCGAAAGAGTTCAGCCATATGGATACATACTATTTATTTATTGTTCTAACTAATATTACTCTAGTCTTGGGAAAGAATGACGTCCATTTATGCTGTAGTCGTCCCGAAAAGGTCCATAAATCTAACCACAAAAAAATTGACTGACTTGAGCTAATTCCGTCCTAAAAGGGTTAATTAATCAAAAAAAGATACGGTCGAAAATTGGCTCTTATTTATTTCTTTTTCTGAATAACTATCACACAGATTTAGCTATCGAATAACGATTTTCTAAAAAACGAGAGGATGATAAATGGCATATCTTCTTTTATAAACAGTGTAATTTTACATTTTCTACATTTTCACATCTATGTGTTTTTGTCATCTATATTGAACAAATTCAAATAATATTCTCTTCTTACCGGATGAAATATGGGTTCAAGCTGCACATATTGATTATATGTTGATGAAATTGATGAACACTGACATTGCAGTGTATCACCGTGATCTTTTGCAAGACCATTGTAAACATTAAAGGATGGTTTATCAAATGTCTTCTTCAGAATTTGAGGTTGAATAATAGTATAGATTACGATAATAGAAAAACTAATAATGAGCAGGATAATATAAAGTCGAGTGTTCCATTGACCAAGACGTTTGGCCCTCGCTCGATTGGTATTATCTCCGAAAATCGATAGAGGAAATATATTTAAATTGATCAAATTAGTATAGACAATTCTAGGTAGTTTCTGCAATAAGATTTTCAATCGAACAAACCATTTCAGATGAACTAAATACAAAAAGAATCAATATCATGTTATTTTTATGAAGAAATTGTTCCAATCCTTAGACTATTCAACAAAGTAGTTTCACACTTTGCCAAGTTATACAAAAACAGCACATAGGGTAACTAAATAGGATACGACTGGCCTCTGTTCTTGTATCGATATATGGTATATATAGAGATTTTCGCTCTGACTCTATTTTCTTAGAAAACATTAAGGTCTCATATTTAGTCTAGAATTAGATTGAGGGGGTAAGCGGGTGGATGATGGTGTGGGTGTGAGTATGAATAGGAAGAATAAGCGCCTACATATCCATATCCTCACCCACACCCTTCGTCAAGATCTTAAATATATCTCAGCCTTATAAAAGATATCAATGTATTATTTTATTGAAGACATTTAACTAACGATTACCTTGATTTTCTTCTCTAACTTTTGGTGTAAATAAGCCATAGATAAAGTTAACAACTGGAGGTATGATTAACCGTAATGCAGCCATAAGACCACCGATCATAGATATCATAATTATTAATATCCCAACAAAATTATTTGTATGAACCGAATCAGAATAAGTACAATAGGCGGGTGCACATGCTTTCCAATAAAGATCATATGAATATACAAAATTCCACTGGTCGACCATAACTGCTTGAACTATCGTTGAGATTGTAGTTTTTGGTGGAAAACGGCTCGATGCTTGATCATAAATGAGAGGAGGAATTCCACCGATAATCGATACGCTAATATGAAAAGAGAAGATTATTTATGTATAGTTGTATCAAAATTGGAACTATTTTTTGTGAGATTTATACAGAAATTACTTTCAGAAATCATCTTTTAATTTTCCGTTGATTTGAAAATATTCTATCGATTGATATTTTGATTTCAAACAGATCTCGGCTATTTATATACAATATTCTATTGAATTTTCTTCTTTATGATCATCTATTTGATACTGTTTCATTTTGATTTCTTTAATCTTTTCATGTATGACGTATATCTTTCTATAGAAATCTTTTCAATATAGTCAATTTATTTTATTTCTATGGGAAGATGATTTAGTTTTAATTTGATAGTTTGTAATTTTTCTGTATTTACTTTTATTGTTAATATTATGATTTTAATACCGATATTGTTTTCATCAGACAAAGAATAAGACAGTCATACTGGTGTAAGAACCAACTAATTGTCCTCTTTCTCAGTTCGCTATCAAAACTGGAAACAAGAAAGACAATAACAGAATAGAACCGAAAAAAGAAAATCACTTTTATGTAAAAATAACACCGTAGTACTTATGTCATTGTTATTCTGTGTATGATGAAGACACAATTATTGTCGAAATATCACTACTTACAATAAAGATAATACTAAAAAGAATAAAAATCATCAAATTAAGATATGATTAAGGCTATTTTTCTACAATTTTAAGTTCTATCATATGTCATAGAACAAAACCTTCGTTCAAAACAATAGTAAGATCTGAAAGAAGGTCTCAGATAAATCTGACAGGGACAGGAATGTATAACAAGTTTTGTGGTATGAGAATCAGTATATCGGCATTGTCTTAAATAGATTTTGAAATATGTGAAAGCTTATGAAATAATAGATAGAATATATCAGAATCTAATTAAATAAGATTATATAATTTTAAAACTGATATTAAGACGAATTTTATATAGATATACAACAAATATTTCAACAATCAGATAGAAAAATTCTATATGTCTCGTCAGAATTTTCTAGAAAGATGTTTCAAATGTAACTAAATCGATAATAAAACTTAATATAGCAGAATAATATCTATTATAAAAAAGGAACATATTTTCAGGCGAACTCAACTGAACTTTTCCTAATATTGATTCTATTTTGCCAACTTACAACTCTGTGCTGAAACCTGTGTAATACAGTAACATTGCCAAGCAATTCGAGTCCGAATAGAAGCATTCGAGTGTCGACGAAAAAACAGAGTCGACTACAGAACAACCTAAAACCAAACCTGGCATTGTATAGGCCGGAACTAAATAGATATCGCTGGTAAACCAATGAAATTCATATAATAGCAGTGGTTGTAGACAATTAGGATTAGTAGCACAAATACATTGGCTGTGTGTTATACTATCATCAGAGTATGCACCCAGTAATGTTGAATTGATATACGGTAAACCATCGAAAAGAAATGTACCCTGAAAGCAAAAGGAAAATCCATGTTTCATCAACAATCAATCTTGTAAAAACCTTACTTCTCAATCCAAAAAAAGAAAGGTGTCCAACAACACACTCTGTGCTTGAATATTTTTTATACAAGAAATATGAAAATGTGTAATTCTAGTCGGTAAAGTTAAAATATGAAACATAAGTCGATGATAATTTTTCTGCCTATATTTGTCTCTACATTCATTTTTATAGCATTCAGCTGTCTGCCTCTATTCATGTTAAATATTCACGATTGACAATGATCGCAGACGATAAAACTTGGCGATAAAAGAAGTCCGTATACAATATTCTCTAAGTAATCGTACGTACAAATTAATACAGTTATTATATAAGATCGTATTTATACTTGAATAAAATATCTCAAATTTGTACTTTCTGAAAATGATATTTGTTGCTACATTTAATGAGTCAAGGATGTAAATAATCTTTTTCCTTCCTACCAAATAGCAGTCCAGTGGACTATTATTTTGTAGTGGAAGTCAAAAATTCAGAGTTAGATATTTATTATGATCAACTTTTTTCTTGTGTTGTAGATATGGTTTTATTTGTTTCTAAGCACAGAAATACACTAAATTTGATAACTTCAAGTTTTCAAACTGTCGGAGAACTTCGACAAAAGCTATGATAACTATCTACAAATCGAAAATTCACTTCAATACTTGTATAGTCTCATGTTATCAGATAATCTGCATCTGAGTAATTTAAAAAAAAACAAATAAATTTTCAGAGAATAACAACAAAGTACATAAAAAATAGAGCGTCAATGAGAAAATAAATAAAAAATAAAAATTTCTATTTGAACTACAGAGATAAATCCAAGAGATCTTTTCTCTGACGATCGATTACTCTTGGAAAGCCGCTTTAATATTTTATGGAGTTTTTACTTTATTTACTTTGTATTAATATAATAAAGCTAAAAGTGATATGTGAATTACACAAATCAACTCCATAGAGGCTATTCTGACAAAATTTTTCGTTTTATTTCTAATGTTTTTCTTTTATTCTCTTCTACTGATGCCGCACGTGATAGTCAATCAGTCACTCTTACGCTTTTTTTATTCTTCTTTATCATTTTTCCATAGTAATTGTTCTAATTTCGTTGTCCTTAACAAAAAATAGAAAAAACGCTGAACTTCTACAAATATCATTCGAAATGAAAGAAGTTATCTGACTTAATCTCTTCAGTAAACTTCGAGCAAAATATTGTTTTCTGTTTCTACTGAATAGATACCTGCAATGTTTGCTGACCATTCGTTCCATTTATCATGTTTCCTAAGATTATTTCTGCACTCGTGATGGTTATTTGCCCTATTTCGTGGATCGAAAAAGGTTGATCAACTTGTGTGAGAAGACGTTGAAGATCGACAAGACTACGATAATCGGTGACTGTTGTTTGATTGAATTGAGTGAAAATTACATCTAATTGAGTATTGAAATCGATTTCAGTAAGTAAATTTGAAGTGACAAACGATCGCATATTAAACTGATGGATAGCATTATTGATAGTGCTATTAGCCATTTGACAGAGTTTTAACAACAATGTAAATTGGAAAGGTGCTTGGAAACGCCAATCTGTGTAAAGCATCTCAGTAGTCATTGAGGAAAACAGTGAAATGACATCATCTGTGATAAAACCGCTTGAACACACTTGATGAAAGGTTGGAGTCAAATTGGCAATTGTAGAATATGACATTGCCATGTCTGAACAAGGACATTTGAGTGTAGTTGGATACAATGTTTGTAAATGGTTATAAGTAGCGAAAGATGGATTTGATACACTTATTGTAACAGTTTGAGTATTGAGTGAATTGAATAAAAGAAGTATTAGAAACAAGACTAAGAAAGAAAATATAGAAATAAATACATAAATACAAGTAAGACTTAAATTGATTTCTATCAAATAAAAATTCATTAATAGATTATAAGACTTGAGAAAAAACTACGAAAAACTGGAATTATATTAGGATACGTATTGAATTGAAAATTAACTTTAATTTGTTGAATATTTTTTATATAAAGAAATTTTTCTAAATAATACATTATTTATATATTCAAATAAGAGAATATTCAATGATCTTCTCAAACGAAATTAACTCATTGTGCCATCTTTATCTTTAAATTCACTTTCTCGATCAATTCATCTGGATCATTAGAAAGTTTTGACAGTATTCTCTTATTTTGAACAGGGAGAAACGACGGAACTAGAACTCACGCAACATCTACAGTTTGCTAGTCAAACAAAAATTAATCATGAATTCTGGAAGTGAAGTAAAAAAAAACATGAAAGTCGTATAGAATTCATATGTATCTCGAATCTGTAGAATCTGTTTTTACGTTTGATCCCATTTCGAAGAGCTCAATATGTTGGAAAATCAGATTAGAATGAATATTTATAAAGAATAATAAGTGACACTCTATGAAACTGATCACCTATTGGGTGTTTGTTGAGTATTTTTACTATTTCACGATTAGAAAACTTTCAGATCAATGTGAGTATCTCTTATCAACATCTATTTTTTGATTTCCAAGGATGTAAAGAAATAAATCAATGCTATAGATGACTGCATATATGATTAGATTACATCATGAAATTGTACTGGAAATAACATTTTCATCAATTGGAATCAAATATTTTCAAAACTGCCTCATCATCAGAGTACTATTCTAGTTATTTATTCAATCGCATTCTATGCAGAATTCTGTTCATTATCGTACAATTTCATTTATTTTCTGTATTATAAAAAGGCTATAGAGTTGACTCTTAACACTACAATCTAAAGTATATTTTACGTTCTCTTATGGATGCGTTTAATATTAGGCTAAGCTAAGACATAATACGTTTCTATTGTATTTAGGAAAAATTGTACAAAATGAAAAGTTCTTAATAATATCAATGATAAAATTTAGTCTATTCTATTGAAACTTGAATAGTTATGAATGAGTCAAGTGAGAGTTAAAGTAATCTCCGAATCTTCATCGATATGTTGAATGGCAAATCCAATTTTTTCCTATAATTACACGCAGACTAAGTTTTCTTATTCTCTACGATAGTTGAGGATTTAATTTTCACATATGCAGATGTTATAATATTATTCAGATATAAAATTCTTTTTAATCTATTACTTATTGATCAATAGGGAAAGATTCTAAGATAATTGATCTCATGTTGTACATTTGATTGACTTATCTTTTATATAAAAATATAAATGCAAGTTATCTTTAAAAAGTTGTTCTTTTTCTTTTCTATTGACATACGACGTTATTGTTTAATATAAGTGTTTAGCAAATCTAGACTATTCGTCTAGCTATGAACGAACGTCTCAATAATGTTCATCATTATTAATTATTTTAGTTCAAAACCATTCTATACTGATGAATAATAATCAACAAATATTCTTAGGCAAAAAAATTGCGAAAAATAATTATAATAATGATCATTTTCATATTTATGTCATCTATTCAATTATGAGAATTAACCGTTGTTTATCTCATAATTCTGTAGTTATTCTCAAACTATCTTGATATACTCATCTGTGATTCTGTAAAACAATAAAGATTTGTACAGTAAAAGTAATCATACCTGCAAACAAGATCAAATATATGCGTGTCATCATTCGCTGTTTTTTGAGAGTGTTTTCTGTTCGATCATCAACCGATTTAAACAGATTCATTTGCTTTGCCCATATATTGAATTTACGGATACGTGCCGTAAAATTTACTACAATATAAAAATGGAAAACGGATTTTGAACAAAAATCTTTTTTTCTTTTAATAAAATATTACTGGACTCATTATTGGTGTTTGTTGAACAAATTTTTATTTTTGATGCAACATTAACCATTGAACTTGCGATAAAACGAAGCAGGATAATAAGACCACCATACAAACTAAGTAAGAGACTAATTGTATAAGAAAAATTGGTCCGATCTGTTATGCTGTATGTGCAAAATGAAGGAGCACACTCAGTAACATATTGAGAATAATTGATCTGTGTTAACCATTGGTCTATAAACACATTAGATAATCGATCGTTCACAGAAACATTTTTTTGACTTAAAGGTAGAACAGATCTTGTCCAATTCAAATTTGTCTAAACAGAAATAGTTTGTAAGATAGATAAGATTATGTCATACACACTTGATTCAAAACTGGAAAATATTTGAGGAGTGCTTTAAAACAACTGCCATCGTATAAACAATCGAGTGTACTTGCAAGGAGAGCGTCCAGTGGATAACATCCACTAAAGAATCCGCTGACTATTTCGGAAGTATTCGAGAAATTTTGAGAACCATCATAGCCATTAGCGAAGTCCAAAGGATTTACGTATGAAATCGAATAAAAACCAGCTGGAAATTTTATACTTTCTGTTTCACAGGAAGGACCACTGTTCGAAAGTCTTTGAAAGTAGAATACTGTATCATAGTTACCGGTTAATAAACCGATAGATAAGTAAAATGCTGTATTGAGAGCCGACATCAAACCATTTGATTGAGTTGTCATTTGTAGAAACTGTAGGATCGAGGTGAGTTGACTCTGTAAATTGTTCTGAATAACTTTAATGGTCGAATTCACTTGAGATTGAACTTGATCTTCTGAAAGGAGTTGAATACTGATCAGCTGACTATTATCAATATTAGCTATGCTCTGAGAAATTGTATCATTCGAGAATGAACAAAGAGCAGCGAGAAGTTCAAACTAAACGAAAATATAAATAATAACTTTTAATTATGTCATAGAGAAGTAGACGGATGATCATCTTGAGGGTGAGGGCGTGGCTGCGAATGTGTTGATGAGTATTAATGTACGATAATTTTTATAATATTCAGTCGAGACAGAAATGTTAAAGATCGCATTCTTATGTTTTAGAATTTTACTGTAGTACAACTTCTTGTATTACAGACAATAAGAAATATCTCTTTGCAAAAAATATTCACTTACTTGAGAGTTGGCAGTCGCTCTGAAATCAAACGCTATGTACACACTTGCATTTGTTAAGTAGAGTGCTTCAATCCATTGCTGACTAGTAAAAATACTCGTACAAACAGGATCAAATGAGACTATATTAGAAACAAAAGCCTTATACGGTACACTAATTGTCGAACAAGGACACGACAGATCTTGACTATAATCCGAACGGAGATGATCAAAGAGAGTTGGAGTGATATCTGAGACGGTAATCAGTCGAGTTTGCGGATTCATCACAGTAGCCATAATAAGAACATAAAATGCCACTAAAAATAAAGAAGTAAATGAAAAATCCTGAATATTCTTAGAAATACTCTTTTTTTTCTCTATTTTATATTACTTGTTTTGATATACAGTTCATTTTAAAAAGTATGAGCTTATGTTTATCCAAGTCAAAGGACATATTTATTCTGACAGCATGTGAGAAATAACATAGAATCAAATCATGCATACATATACAGTAGATGATTAGTGGCAGACCATAACCTTCTTCTTTTATTCATGAGTAATTTATAATTTTATTTTGTGATTTGAAGAATGAATGATATATTTTACTGTATTAATTATATACGAAGAGAACAAAAATAAGTTTTTACGATTCCTATCATCAAAATCACCTACATATAGGAGAGCTTTTCAAGATAACTTAACATATTCGAAGACTATTTGTATCCAAAACATTTTTCTATTATTCTTCACTCAATGATATTGAAAGATAAAGTTAAAAATGAGCGCCATCATCTGTTAGTGAGGGTCAGTTTCGTCTAGTGAATCTAGTTATATTTTTACTCATATATCAACCATATACAAAGTCTGCTATATATTTGTTTTTCTGACTACTCTGCATGTCTACTCTTTCGCTGCGATTAGGGATGTGGGTGTGAGTTTGTAGATATTCATCTCTCGATCACACCTATACCTTGTAGATACATGTCAATACATGTATACCTGAAATTTTGGTATTTTAGGATGTACATGCATTAACAGTAATTCATGAATTCTTAAACCATAGATTTTTTTTGAGTACGACTTGTATCTGGATTCTGGAATATCTCTCAAGCCTCGAATTTTTAATATTAACAATCTATTAAAGATGTAATTTATTCAAGATCGATGAAAAGCTAAAGAGAATGTTGGAACTGATTTGGCTCAAGTCAAGATCAGGAAAAGAGTAAACAATATCTTTTATATTTTTCTTATTTCTTTTCACGAGATGCAAGGCTCTCAGATAAGATAAATTTACGTGTAAAGTATTATTGTAATAACAGTCGACAACGGTAATATCGAGTAGGAATGAAATCGCCTACAGCGTTTGCTTTCTGAAAGTCTGACTGATAAATCAGTCATAAATGCACATTCTTGTATATTTACAACAAACAAATTCACTTTACTTACCGATGAAGAGAATGACATATAACCGAGTGGCATATCGTTGATGTTGAATAATTTTTTCTCGATCTCTTGGTTCATCATCATCATCACCATATTCTCCTTCTTCATGTGCGAAAACATTGTAAGTCCGTACTTGTTCAAGAAGCTCTTGAACACCAGCTTTCAAATTCATCGCAAGAACTGAAATATATAGAAAAATATATCAACACGTTTGCTAAACCCAACATCAGTCACTTTCAACGTAATTCAGAAAGCAGATGTTACTGAATCACTCTATCAGATCATAGACCGCTATGGGAGCTTCTTTTTATTTTATTTATTATTTTTCAAACTGCAGATGTATTTAAATATAGTCAAGGGCAAATAATTTTTGAACCTTTCTATTTAATATCCGTGATCGGAATCAATGTAATAGGAAACATTTTGTAATCGAAAAATGTTTGTAGGTCTCCCGAAGTTCCTGAACACCAACGATCTAACCTTGTCAAATGAATATCAAAATACTGAATACATTTGTTTTTATTTCCTAAATTGTTAGACTAGGGCTTGAAAACGAAAATTCATGGTTGTCTGTCTATTCCTCGTTACTATGATTCGCAATGACTGTGCTGTGTCCCACGACCGAAAAGCATCGATAAAATTACTCAATACCTGTCTGGTTAACACATTACTACTGTATAAATATAAATGTGTGTATACATAATTAATCAGTCAATTTGAGCATATAAGTATAATTAACAAAAACTCATATTTCATGAATAAAATGATTCATCTTTTAAATACAAATCGCACTCATTTAGTTAAATAAAATTCGTTTGGTTACTTAGTTGTATTAGCGGTATTTGTAGTTATAAAAAAAATGAATTCATAAACACATTGCCTTGATGTATAACGGCAATTGCACAAACTAATTTTTATGGTTGGTTATGGTATCTTACTCATATTTTCAGTTTTATCTACTATTGTCTTTCATTGATCTATACAAGTAAATGATAGTATATCCGTATGCTTATTTCATCAGTCTAAGATTGAGTGAATCCGAAGATGATGAATATTACTTTCTGTTTAAAATGTGCTTTAAATAGTAGTTTGAACTGATGATTCACTCAGATAAACCTCATGCATTTACGATAATTTAATGCATCTACAGTTTGAGGATTGAAAAATATAGTCAAAACGTTTTATTCGAGGATAATGAGTAGCCTTTTCGTGGATCCTGTCTTAGTTATTATTTTGTTTAGTTGAATTATGTTTGCCTTTGTACTTACTCGATTTGTAAGTTGGTCGACTTCTGTTTTCCGATGCAATTGAAGTGTAACCTTCTTCAAATTAAATTTATTTATAGAATGGCACCGACAAATTCGGATCAAGCCTAAAACAACATATCTAGAACAATAAGGAAAATAAAAGAATGGATACATGAGTAAAATGTTTGTTTCTATTGCTTGAGGGTGTGGGTGTGGATGGGTGTTGGAGCGGGTTGAGCGATTATAGGCACAAACACCCACACTCGTTTCACCATAACTTTTAAAGATCCCTTGATGAATCAAATCAGTGATCAATGACGTCTATCAAAGCAAATCCCAAAACTACCTAGATCGACGGCTACGATCTCCGTATAGCATTGTGAACGGCCGTATATTTACTGTATACACGTTGAAATCGTCCGTTTTGGCATTCGTCCTCGTCTATCTAATGCATCATGTGTCCATCTTAAACTCTCCAAGAAGCCTAAAACTTCCTCGAAATCCTCGCAAACGTCAGAAGGACCCATCAAGCGAGAACTGTGAGGACGTTCTAGGAAGTTTACGGAGGTTTTCACAATCTTTCTTCATCTAATGCATCACCGCCATTTAAAATAAACAAAATAAAATAAAATTACTAACTATTTATTGATTTGATCCATCTCTACGACGTAAAACAAAATAAAATATAACTTACTGTTTGCTGATATGATTCATGGTAACAAATCAAAGCAAGTATATGACAACAGAATAAACTAAATCAAAAAAGACCAGAAAAAAGAACTCACTGTTTCACAATATGATCCACTATAACAATCTAAAATAAGTAGAAGAGAATAGAATAAAATAAAATAAGATACAATACTCACTGTTTCCTGATATGATTCATAACAATAATTTAAAATAACTACAAGGTAATACAATAAAATAAAGAAAACTAAACTAAAATAAAATGAAATAAAGTACACTACTGAGTGTTATTTGATTTGACCCATTAACAGACCCTAAAACAAGTACAAGAGAATATAAAAAAATAAAAGAAAATAAACAAAAAGAATAAAAAATAAAGAAAACTAAAAAAAATAATATACATTACTCACCGTCTCCTGATATGGTTCAAGAAAACAATTTAAAATAGATAAAAGACAATAAAATAGAATAAACATAACTAAAAGAAATAAGATACAATACTCACTGTTTCCTTGTATGATCCATGACGACAATCTAAAATGAGTAAAAGACAAGACAATAAAATGAACAAAAATTAAAAATAAAAAAAATACAATAATTACCGTCTCCTAGCATGATTCATGAGAACAATCTAAAATAAGCAAAAGGGAATAGAATAAAATGAACAAAACTAAAAAAAACTAAAATACGATACGCATTGTTCCCTTATATGACTGATGAGAACAGGCTAAAATATATAAAAGACAACGTAATAAAATAAAATAAAACAAAGTACAATACTGAGTGTTTCCTGATATTACTTGTCGACGCAATCTAAAACATGTACAAGACAGTACGATAAAGTAAAATAAAATAAAATTACTAACTATTTATTGATTTGATCCATCTCTGCGACGTAAAACAAAATAAAATATAACTCACCGTTTGCTGATATGATCCATAGTAACAAATCAAAATAAGTATATACAATAGAATAAACTAAATCAAAAAAAATCAAGAAAGACCAAAAGAAAAAACTTACCGTTTCCCAATATGACCTACCATAACAATCTAAAATAAGTA
Organism: Adineta steineri; assembly: GCA_905250115.1. Lineage (NCBI taxonomy): Eukaryota > Metazoa > Rotifera > Eurotatoria > Adinetida > Adinetidae > Adineta > Adineta steineri. The sequence continues at coordinate 102,675 of CAJNOI010000109.1, forward strand.
CAAAGTGTTAGAATACAATAAAACAAGCGAAAAACAAAAATTGAATACTCATCGTTTGCTGATATGATTTACGACAACTCTAAAATAAGTACCAACAAACAGAATAATGCAAAGCAGAATACTGGATGTTGCGTGATTTAATTCATCATAACAACCTAAAAGAAGTACAAGAAAATACACTAAAATAAAATAAACAAAACAAAATAATACTCACCCTTTCTCTATATAACTGAGGAGAACAATCAAAAATAAGTACATGATAATCCACTAAAATAAAATAAGATACAATACTCAATATTTCTTGATATTATCCATGGCAAAAGTCTAAAATAACTACACAATAATAGAATAAAATAAAAAAAATAAAATAAAATATTACTGTTTTCTGGTTTCATGGATAACCACAATCTAAAATAAGTAGAAGAGAATAGAATAAAATAAAATAAAATACAATACTCACTGTTGTCTGATATGATTCAAAGCAACAATCTAAAATAAGTACAAAACATTAGAATAAAAAAAATAGAAAAAACAAAAAAAAATAAATATAATACGATACGCAGTTCTGATTTCAGGGATCACCATAATCTAAAATAAGTAAAAGACAATAAAATAAAATAAACAAAACTAAAAGAAATAAAATACGATATTCATCCTTTCCGGACATGATCCGCGACAACAATCTAAAGTAAGTAAAAAACAATAGAATAAAATCAAGAAAAATAAAAAAATAAAATACAATACTCATCGTCTCCTGAAATGATCCATAACAACATTCTAATATAAGTACTAAATACCAAAATAAAATAAAATCAACAAAACTAAAAAGAAAAGAAAACACGATACGCACTGTCTTCTGATATGATTCATGACAACAATCTAATAAAACTAAAAGACAATACAATAATAGGAACAAAAATAAAAAAAAATATCATACTCAGTGTTTCCTAACACGACCCTTGACGACAATCTAATATGAATAAAAGACAATACAATAAAATGCAAAAGAAATAAAAATTAAAACACCATACTCACTGTTTCCTAATATAGTACATGACAACAATTTAATATAACTAAAAGACAATACAACTATATGAAGAAAACTGAAAACTAGAGTAGAATACTTATCTTTTGTTTATATGATGCGTGCAGCAATCTATTATGACTAAAAGACAATATATTAATAGGACGAAAAATAAAATATAAAATAGAATGTTTACCAGAGGTGTGCGGGTCACGGGTTTCGACCCGCGGGGGCCACGTGGCCACGTGGCGACGGGCGGGCGGAGATGGTTTTTTGAAAAATTTGCTCGGGTCGGGCGGGCTACGGGTATTGCAGACTAATCGGCGGGCTGGACGGGTACAAAAAAAAAATAAAATGATACGATCCTCGGGCGGGCGAGGATAATTTCCACGGGTTACGGGCGGGTAAAGAAATTTTTTGAGATATAATATAGGACCGTCGAGAATAATCGATAGATATGATTGACCGACAGTTACGCGCGGACATTTACGCGCATGACACTTACGCGTGCGACGGTTGAGCGTATAGACATTTGCGCGCGAATTGAGAAAAAGATGATAAAATATTTCTTTTAAATTTCGTTTGAATTATGAACGGGCAGAAATATATGCTTAACTGCTGATGAAAAAATTGTTCTTAATTTCAAAAAACATATTGATATAAATTACTAACAGAGATAAGTAGTATTTACTTACAATAAACAAACAAATACGCTAAGTGAACAATAATTGAGAATAAAGAATGTACTCGTTCAAAAATTAAATACTGATCTGGCTATTTTAAAATAGTCATTCCTAGAAACAGTATGATATTCTTCGACCATGTTTCGTATTCGAAGATCAATTTTTTCATATTTTATGCGTTGGTCTTTGCCTTTGACTGATTTTATAACAGACATTTATATCTTAGAAATTATTAAAATAATACGCACATATATATGTATAATTTCTCTTTATACTTTTATCTGATTTTTTTTTTAGTTTTAATCTCATTTTGATACAAAAAGCAAGTTTGATATTAAAACTAGATAATCTTTTGATTCTCATTAATATCTTCTATGTATTTTCTTAATAAACCAGTCTCACTAGCAGAACATTTTTATTTCTGATAATACATATGAGTAATTCAATCAGACGAGAACAGCACGCAAAGATTTTTTTTGCGCGCAAGCGTCGTGCGCGTTTATGTCTTGAGCGCATACGTCGTGCGCGTAACTGACGTGTCACGATTTTTTCTTATAATAAATCTCTTTATATGATAAATAAATTAAATATATAAGATAAACAATTTATTAAAATTTCAATCATTAACTGAAATATCTTCGGGGTAATACGGGCGGGGCGAGGCCCGTCAGAAAATTGACGGGGCGGGCGGGCTAGAAAAAAAAAGTAGACTACACGGGAGGCGGGCGGTGCGGGTTTTAAAATTTGACGGGCGGACGAGGCGGGGAAGAGTTATAAGAATTTGCCCACGAAGACGGGCGGGACGGATTTAACACGTTACACGGGGCGGGGCCCGCGGGGCATCAAAAATCATTGCCCCGCACACCTCTGATGTTTACTATTATGGAATATAGCTTATGAAAACAATCTAATAAGTAAATAATAAGTGAATAATATGAACAAAAATGAAAAGTAGAACACAATACTGAGCTTGTCTTTATAAGATCGAAGGCAACAATCCAATATGACTAAGAGTCAGTATTGTAAAATGATCAAAAATAAAAAATAATATGCAGTGTTCACTGTTTCCTAATATAGTACATGACAACAATCTAAAATTAGTAAAAGAGAATAAAATTAAATAAAGAAATCAAAAAAATGAAAATCTAATATTCAGTGTATTGTTCGGTATACCTACATGATATACGATCCGCATATATCTCCGTTTTTGTGCGTATGCGATAGTTTACGAGTGTGTGTTCCACCTAAGTATGTATAAACAAGTTTCTTTATATTTATAATAGTATCTTCTCTGAAAATTATTAACTCTCAATTTAAGAATCTAATTTTCTTCCAAACTTAGCCAGATCTTTAAAAACATTAGCAAAAAAAATTCAACAGATAGGACATATAGAGTAATGGCAGAACTAAAGTGAAGATTTACACTAAGTAATGGAATTCATCTATTGAAGGTATTCTCAATTGAATAATACTGTCAGATAATACTTTACTCTTCTGCGTAAAAAATCGAGTCGCTTCTCCGTTGACTTCGAATACACTAATGTTTATGGAGAAATAAAAGTGACTTCTCTCAAGAATATACTTACACCATCATGTATAAATGCGAGCAACGTTTATGTGAATTTAAAAGATTGAAGAATAGAAAATGCAGGTGACGTGCATGATATTGAAATAAAAAAAAAGAAAAAAGTCATTTCTAAAAACATGTTTTCACCAAATAGAGAAACCTTGATGGAGCACGGTTCAAGTAGCACAACAAAAGAAAGGACATCAAGACGATGTTGACGACAACAATTGATTAAAATCAACAAGAAAAATACTAATTTTGAACTGCCTTTTATAACTTTGAGATATTTCAAAGCTTCATCAAACTATCTAGGACAGCATTATCTAGTATTTGAACATCTTTCGTGAGAAATTAAATCGAGAAATGAAAAATGTATGTGAAATCATTTTTTGCATGTTACAATGGACGAATCAAAACTAGATAGAAGATTTTTGCTTCTCAGTTAATATATAGAATACTATTTTGTATGAAGACAATACATTTCAGAGAAATAATTTATGGAACATAGTTGAAAACATAGAACAAGATCTATCTCTATTGACAACAAATGAAAATCATTTAGAAAGCTCTGCAACTAATCAACACACAATCTCTTAAAAAGACAAAAAGAAAAAGTTTCGCTTCTGCGCACACTCGTTGTTAATATTAACCATTCCATCATTGGAAGGAATGCGCTCGAACGTATAGAAAACTCAAAATGGAGAAGTACGTCATTAACATGTTTTAGTTGATTATATAGACATATTTCTTCTTTACTGTTTTTTTTAAACATATAATTTATTGTTCTTAGATACTAACAAATGATAATAAACGCAGTAACAAATATAATGAATTTAGTTGGAAAAATATGTAATGAATAAAAAAAAATGCATAATAATAAGCATTCAGATAGTATATGATAATCAAATAAGTGGCATATATCAGTTGTTTACAATTTTATTTATTATTAGAAAACATATAGTGTTGTCGTTTAGATTTTCCTGTAAGAATAAGAAGATGAAAAAGAAAAGAAAAAAATAATAAATAAAAGAGATGGATTTTTATATATCTAATTCAGTCGAATGCTGGAGAAATGAAAAGTATTAATAGTTGCCATGTATTTTTCTTTTGTTTAGATTTCACTTTGTTTGTGAAAAGAAAAAAACATATACAGGTAGCTTCTCATATGCGAGCGTTGCGCCGATATTAATATCACTCTCTCGTTCATATATCGACATGTTCTTTTTTTTTCTTTTCCTTTCCTTCTTCTTTTGTTTCTTTTTGTTGGATATGACGATTGTATTAAGCAACACTTAAAGGCATTGTCCTTGCATTTTTCTTATGTTTGTTTATACAAAGAGAAAAGAATATTCATATTAGATATTCATTACATTCCATACAGGAAAAATCTCATTGTTTATTTCTTCAAAGTTAATAGTCATCTCAAGTGCATTTATCTCTATTACTTCTCTATGAAGATTTTTTGAAATAAACTAACGAGGAAACTTTACCAAGTGATACCCTCCTTTTAAGCTCATATTCTACCTATGAGTAGGACTCATACAGTAGAGAAAAATACCAAAAGAATTCGTCTCATTGCTGCTCCTGCAGCAGTGGATCATTGCAAAATCCGATCGGGAAATTGTTTCACTTTAAGGAGAAATGGTTCATCCCAACAAAAGCAATACATTTAAGGAAGAATGGAAACCGCGTAAACGACATCTATTTAATGCCTTATTCGGTAACATATGGATATCCTCATCTAAAGAGAAATCCTTTTTTTTTTAATTTCCATTTCTCAATACAAGTGAAGATATGAATGAATCATTTCATCTTTTTATTTATTGAATTCTGCTGGTAAAAATCCATATCTGCTAGAGTATCCTCTTAAAGTAGAAAAATAAAATGATTCATTTCTACTTTGATACGATATAGATATTTCGATTTCGATTTAAAGCGAAATGATGGAAAAGAAAAGATTATAAATAAATCGAAAAATAAAAAAAAACATTTTATTTTCTAGCATACAACTTGATAAGATAAATGGATATGTTTAAATATCTAATGGAAATCTTCGTAAAAAATTTGAACACGAAGCTTTAATTGTTAATCTCAAAATAAGAAATTTATTTCTTTTATTTTCATTCAGTAAAAATCAAGTATTAAATAAACATATCGACTTGAATAGGGGTGGGGTGGGTGTGATGGATATAATACCTACACCCACATCCTGCAATATCTTCAGAGATGTTTTGCGCTATCATATATCGGTAAAAAAACTTCAATTCTTTTGAAAGAAATTTATTTTTATGTCAACTTTCGATCTTTTGAGTATAGAAATAAATAAAAATCGATTATAAACGAGAAATACATATGCTATATTAGTGTTTGTTCGTATTCTTGTTATTTTCCTTCTTTTGTGGAGCTGACGTATTATTTTCGAAGAAAATAATGAGTGAATACGATGAACTATAGACATCCATTCACATCCTTTCTTAATCTTATTTTAGAATTTCTTATTTTATAAAGCTCTTTTTCTCTTTCGATCTCATTCTCTTCATTATACGAGAGAACAGAAGTAAACCACGTGAATATAATATAAACTGCAAGAGGAGAAGAAGGAAGAAGAAAAAACGGACAGGCAAGCGACATGTAAAGAAGAAATAGAAATACATGCCGTTGAAATTATCTGCATATTAATGTTCTTTCTTACACCATGATTATGAAACCAAACTGACGTGTGGAGTGGGAAAGATAAAAAATATCTGACGTATTGGGTTTTTTTACTAGGAAAAAAATACCCATTACTCGCCTGAAGAATATAAATAGTAGCATACAAAGAGAGTTCTTTCTTCAACGTATTCATTTAGAAAAGAATAAACAGAACAGAAAATAGTGGGAAAAAAACGGTAAGTTAGAGATATCTCTTCGAGTTGGAAGAATATTTTATAGGAGTAATTAATGTTTTTTTTTCATAGTTTTCAAAGATAATATGTCTGCCACAAATAATAAAGCTAAAGAGAAATCAAGACAACATGAAACTATACATGTAAGTAATTGAAAACTATATCAGAATACCGGTCTGCAAATTAAGTCTCTGTCTCTCTAGCAAGCAGTGAATCAACAAACAACTGCTCTTACATCGTTAGTATTGAATACATCGAAGGAGCAGAGTACAATTCCAAAATCAGTTCAAGCAGTAAGAATAACATCTCAACAAGATATGGCTGATGTCATTCATGTTAATCATTTTCCATGTTTATTTGCTCATGATTTGACCTTCTACCAGTACGATGCTATTGTTGAAGAATACCATGAAAAACAAAATAAATACATTAGTCTCAGCAGTCGAGAAAAACGTCATCAATTCGTTTCCAATATTCTGCTTGCCAAAGAAATTCACCCGACAGCTATTTGTTGGTACGATGAAGGAAGTTGTCTGTATAGTACAACAAATTTCGAAGACAAACTGCCAGTTGTCTATGAGAAAGAAGATCAAGGATACCGCCGTCGTTTAACAATCAAAAGTCTCACAGCTACAAGTGGTACAAACGATTTAGATCAGTCTTCGATTCGAGTTATTGAAACTTTGATCAAACAAGTGTTGAAACAGCAATTCAAAGTTATTGGTTCAGTCTTCTATCGATGGGATGAAGAGCCACGTCCAGATGGACCCTATGATCTTCTTAACGGCTTCAAACAAGCTTTATGTCTCACAGAATCAGGTCCAACACTGAATGTAGATACTACGATTACACGATTCTATCCTCATTCCGATCTTTTACCATTTATTTGGGAAAGATTATTGGATCAACGAAATATGTCTACATTTAATGGAGAACTGTCCGATGGACAATATAATCAAGTCTGCAATTTTCTAAGAGATGTTGAAGTCACAACAACTCAATCAGATTAAGAAACAAACTATGTTCTCACTGGGTGTTTTTCGAATGAACTTCCTAAAAAGATTTTCCTTGAAAGATCAGGTCAGTTTTTAGATCAATACTATAAAGATCTCGGGTTTGAACTTCGTTATCCAAAGTTATACTGCTTGAAAGCCTATAAACGAAACAGACCACAAAATATAGTCGATCTGCCAATTGAACTTTGCATTTTTCGAGAGTGGCAACAAGCCAAGGAAGATGACAGTACGAAACCTGTTTCAGCACCATCAGTCAGTGACCGATTTCATTCCATTATGGCAGCTACCGCAAGCTGCAATTTTCATGACGATGAATTGTGTAAAGAAATTCAACTGGAAATCAACTGTGACGAAATGATGGCAATTCCTTATGAAACTTTAGAAAAACGTCAAATTACTCTTAATCGACAACGTCGTTTTACAAATCCAGTTCCAGTTGATAAAATGGCCTTTATCTATTTGGTTGATCCTCGACAACCAAATATGAGAGACGTGCAAGAAAAATTGCTGTACAGTTTCTATGATGTAAGTTTTATCTACTCATAGCTATACCTCCTAAGAACTATTTTCTCTTTCTTTTTTTAACAGGCAGCAAATCAACAAAGAATGGCATTACCTGAAAATCCTGACGAATATGAAATTGTCGCTGATAGAGATCTAGAACGCAAACTTCGAAATCATTTCTCTAAGCTTAAAAACTGGGGTTGTCAATTTATTCTCTGTCTGGAAAACTGTCGAAATAAAGAGATACACAGTGTTTTCAAACAAATTGCATATCTAGAATTTGGTACGTAAATTTTTAATCACTATTTATGTAGTTGTGATAGATCTTTTCTATCTCTTTTTTGTTCAGGTCTTGTTACTCAATGTGCTAATTTCACAAAAGTTAAACAAATAAGAAATTTAAAAAGTTATTGTAGTAATCTCTTACAAACAGTGAATGCTAAATTAAGTGGGGAAAACAAACAAGTAGCTGAGCTGAAAACAAATACTAAAACAATGTTTATTGGAGCTGATGTTCAACACACGAAGAATAATTATTCTGGTGAATTACCATCAATTGCAGCAGTAGTTGCAAGTATGAATTCTGAGTGTACATTAACAAATCAACGTATTTCTCGTCAATGGCCAAGTAAAGGAAAACAATCAGAAGAAGCTATTTTATTGTTGAAAGAAATCGTCAAACAACTGTTGACCGCATTCATGGACAACAATAACGGTACACTACCAGAACATATTGTTTTCTATCGCGATGGAGTTGATGATGGACAATTCGAACGTGTACTGAATGAAGAAGTGACTGCCTTGAAGGAAGCTTTTCAAGGTAAGGAGCAAATTTTTGTGTAACTATATAAATCATTGTTTTTAAGTTTAGTTGATTAGAGTATAATGAAAAAATTCTTTTTCTTTCTTTCTAGCCATATATCCAACAAATACGTTTCCTCCTCTTCTAACATTTATTGTTGTTAAAAAACGTCACCATACGCGCTTCTTTGGACTGTCGCGGTCTTCAACGGGTATTCTTAATGTTGAAAATGTTGAATCGGGCGTTGTTGTTGATAGTTCCATCATTTGTCCATATCCGAATTATTCCAATTTTTTACTAAATTCCCATGAACCAGGTTTAGGAACGAATAAGATTGGAAATTATGTTGTATTGGTCAATGAAATTCAATATTCATTAAGTGAATTAGAAGAACTTACATATTCTCTCTGCTTTACTGACCAACGTATTGGTAATCGATTGAGTGAATCAATTCCAAGTGTTTTACATTTGGCAGATGCAGCAGCAAGCAAAGCGAGACAGTTATTTAACAATAATACAAGGTACGGAAACGAAGACTACTTTCTTTTTAGATTGAAAAATAAAATAAAATTGTTTTTCTTTTCAGACCATCAAATACAATTCGAGCAGAAATACTGAAAGTTCATGAAGATATACAGAATACACCAAATATGTTTTAAAGGTGTATTAAATTTTTATTTGTTGTAATTTACTTTAGAAAGTTCTTATATTTAAATAAATAATCAAGAGTTTGAAGAGTGTCTCATTTTAAACTGTCAAAGTATTATTTATCTTGATAACTCGATAGGCTATTGTTTCGTCTTAATTGTGATGCTCGGAATTGAGGGTGTGGGTGTTCGTATTCTTCTCATTGATTATCGATACCCAGACCCACATCCACCATCAAGAAGAATTTATACAAAAATACAGTAAAACAACGTTACTCTTCCATAGATAATCTTTTTAATGATACATTTTTATAACATAAATATTTATGTCGTACTAAATATTATTCATTATTAGATCGAAAATATATACAATGAATAATGACTGTCTAGAATATAGTTATTGTGAGCATAATAGTCAAATTTTTCTTAATAAAGAAACATGTTCAACAAAATTTGCTTGTATATGTTTTGATTATTATTATGGTACAAAATGTCAACTATCTACACAAAAAGATTTATTTTTTCACTTGATTCTATATTTAGTTGTAAAATTAAATCAGAGATTCAATCAATCAAGAACTATCTATTATTAAAATAAATATTGGTATAAGTACAATTCTATTCGTTTTATAATAAATTAATCAATAATTATCAATTAGAACATTTTGTCAAATGAAACCAAGGCAAGTTGATACTGATTATTATCTTTCATATTTATCAGTCATTTCAACAATACTTAAATCGACATCTTTTGATTGCATCATGTAATTTAATAAAATTATCTTTACCCAGATTGATTATTTCATTGGTTAGTAGATGCATGAGATGTATTGGTATCAAAAAAATAATAAAATGAATTTAATACAATCGTTGAACAGATAATTCGATAATATTGTTTATTTATTTTCTATAACATAAGAAAAAACAGATAGTGAATGTATGTTGTATGTATTACATGCTTTCTGCTACCAAGTCATTGATGAATATATTTTATTTTAACTTTATCGATTGTAAACTTAGATTTATTGAATAAGAAAAAAAAATGTTCCCGTAACCATATAAAGAAAAAAAAAGATGCTGAAATAAATATAATTGAAGAATAAAATTGAGTTAATGTTTATATAGTTGCTTTTTGTGTCTTCTCATCAATTTTTCACATTTACTATTGGCGCTTCTAGCAAAACATCTTTGGTTGCACTTCCCTTACAAGATACGATGTATTCAACTTCAAGAAGAGGTCGTTTTGAATCATCTTTTGTATTGCTTGAGAAAAAGTTCATTGAACGATAATAGTCTTCGACTTCGAATTGAAGTAGAAAACCATTATTAGTACCAGGAGCAAGCATGTTATCTACAAGAGATTTTACATCAACGGCAATGTTGTAATAAAATTGCATATTTGACTCTGGTATAACAGCAGGAGGACCTTGGCTCGATGGTTGAGTATTCCAAGTGACTGTTGCCATATCATATGCCTGAGTAACGCGTGTAATATTTACCCTGTTTGGACCATAATGAGCAGGTGCATATGCATTAAGATAAGAGTTAGCAAAGTAAGAAAATGCATAACCATTCACTTGTTGACTACCTACTCCAAAGAGTTTCAATGTTGCAGATCTAATGATGGCGTCCTGTGGAATGACATCTGTCATTTGATCAAATCTTAATAAAACACGACTCAATCCAAATGGACATGCTTGTTCCTTTGGTGCTGTGTTCCATGTCCAAGCTATAAGATCCATTATTTCTGTTTGTTGAGGAGGATTGTTGCTTGGATCAGCAGGACAATAACTTGGTCGAGTCCAAATCGATCCACTAGAACCAGGACAAGCTCGAAAGGCTGCTTGAATAACTGCATCACCATTAAGACTTCCAATTGAAAGTATTGAGACGATTACTACTAAGAGTAACATGTTTACTTTTACTTGATAGAGTATGTAATATTGCTTTTGAATTATTTTTCATTGATTACTTTATGTATTTATACTAGTATGCAATCGTAGTTCCTATAGGAAGTATATGTCTTTTATTTTGAAACTGCTCATCCATTACAATATTCTTATCATGTATAATGCATTGCATAAACCTTATGCTATTAGTGAGTAAACACGCGTTCTCTTTCATTACAATTTAGATTTCTATTTATAGAGCTCGGAAGTCATTAAAATTTTTTATATACATATAGAAAATATGTATTTAAAAATGCGTCGTTTTATTTGATGAGATGGCTGATAGATAAGAGAAAATAGAAAAATCGAATATGAAATTACCTGGTATAGCTATACATATGATAACATATGGAGGGTTAGACAAAAGTTCGATCGGTGACATAAATGCTTATTTCAAG